>OY856412.1:89510000-89757500 GCA_963693085.1 Alisma plantago-aquatica
TCAACAATCTCCCCCTTTTTGAAGATGACAAACATTTCCTTAATATAAAATAAGGAAATATAAAACATGTGAGTTTCATACCTAAAATTTACCCTTGTAGCCATCTTTGGTTTTGCAAGTGACTGCTAGCCATTATGAAACTCATTTTAATTTTATGTTTGTGATTTTATATTATTTCTCCCCCTTTGTCATTTCAAAAAGATATCCAATACAATCATTTAGTATGACTTTGTGTCTTTCTTTTTAAGCTTTGCTCCCCCTTAAAGAGATATCCAATTAAAATCAAGGGATTTTATTATCAAATTTAGCCATAATTTGTTTCTCAATCATTTGCAAAGGATGTTAAGCTTTGAAATGATATGAGTTTCTTTTAAGTTTATGGCTTATGTGTATTGATTTCTCACCCATTTTACAAGGGATGTTAAGCCCTTAAAAATGAAATGAGGATCCTTTAATCTTAGAGTTCATAAAAAAATGTCTCTAACCAAATGCACGGGATGTTAAGCCCTGATTTGTTTAGAGAATTCCTTTAAGAACAGGATATATCAATTTTTTATGAAATTAGTAGATTTCTTCATAACCAAGAGTGAAAATACTAGGGTCATAACTAGCTTCAAATGATGTTTACAATGTTTTTGTAAGCTTCTTAATCAAATAATCAAATTTGTTTTATGAGCTCCCCCTTAATCTTATAATTAAAGCAATTTAAAGCTTCTAAGGTCACAAATGATTTTAAATTTTGATTTTGACCTTTATCAAAAGTATACTAAGATTAAGTACAATAAAATGATGTACAAATAAGAATTTTGTCAAAGCTTATTTTAGGTCGACCTTGACTCCGACCATAGCGCCCCTTGGTCAAATTTTATTTCAACCAAGAGGCAAATGTTGTAGATTGCACATTTGAACATTCATATATGAAGTATAATTCCTGTAGGTAGCTTAAAGAAATATCAATTCTTTGAGTGAAACTTATTATGAATGATGTCCCTTAATCTTTGCTATAAATATCAAGTCCTATTTCTTTTTGTGATCTTGTTTTCAGATTAATCATGTGATTCTTCAAGAAAATATATACCCTTGAAAGCAAGATTCATGTCTCAAGTTCTTAAAATACCAATAGAGAAAATTGTTTATCTTATGTGTTAATAAGCATTGACATTCTTGTTCTAAAGCAACATGTGAAATAGTGAACACATATGTATGATGATAGAACATTTGAATCATGAAGTTCAATACAAGGTTGCTATGTAGATATGTCAAGGAATACTTAGAATAAACCATGAAAATAGTAATTTTCCTTGACTAAAACAAATATGATTCATATCATAGTTGAAAATATTCTCATATAAATGTTCAAGATTTTTATAATTGTTCATGTCTAACCAGCTTTTTCAACAATCAGTCTTATTATAGCACAATTTTCATAAATATCTATCTTAACTCATGATGGAAAACTTTAACATATTGTGTTCCAAGAATGATTTCCAGAATTTATTCTTATTTTGCATGTAAAATAGATATTGACAGCAAATAGATAGCCACTTGATCAATTAAAAATATTCAGCAATTTTACTGCAGACTGAAATCAGTGACCTGCTCGGTCGAAGATTTCTCGACCGACTGACTGCTCGGTCGAAGATTTCTCGACCGATCAGGTTTCTGTATTGTTTTCAGAACTATTTATTGATTTTAAGTAAAATAAGATTATGCAAGTTAGAGCTCGATTGTGCTGAGATATGACATTTGTATATCAAGAATCAGTTTAGGTCAAATCTCAACTAGTTAAATTTAAGCTTCTAAGTTTTAGGAATCCAAGCTAAATCATCATTCTTTTTCTTATATGGGCATGAAAATGAATAATGTCCAAGACGCATGAAATAATGACAACTAATGGAGTCAACTTCATTTCTCTTTCTAGGAATTGTGTTCCTAGGTACAAACATAATCTTAGTCTTCGATGCTTTAGCTCTTTTGGGTTTATTTCTCTTTGGATCATATCCTAATCCTCTTCTTCCATTATAACTAGAGGAAATTTTCAGAATATTTTCAAGCCTGTCATTTCCTCTTAACTCATTTATATTTCTTTGTAACTTAGCAATATCATCCATCTTCTTGTTTATATCTTTCTTTGCTTGATCTAAATAAGATACTAGAGAGTTTCTTTCTTTGACAACCTCATCATAATCTAAGTGTGAACATAGAATAGGTTGTTTCTGAAGATCATTCACTTGAGTTTGCAAGTTTAACTTTTCTAAGGAAAGAAGATTGCAATTAGCTTCTACAGATTTTAACTTAAGATCATAATCTTCATTTGCCTTTTTGAGATCTTCATTTTCAGATGCAAGAACAAGAAGTTTAACGTTTAAGTCATCATTTACTTTATTTGATTTCTTAAGTTTCTTCTTGCACTCAATATATTTCTCATGAGTATCTTAAAGACTAGCAATTAGATCTTCTTTTGGTAGATCAAAAAGACTTACCTCTTCTTCTTCTTCATTTGTTGTAGCAATGAGGCATTCTACTTCTTCTTTTCCATCATCACTATCATCACTTGAATCATCCCATGCAGCTTTATATGCTCTTTCTTTCTTTTTGAGTTTTGGACAATCACCTTTCATGTGTCCCTTTTTGCCACATTCAAAGCACCTGGAAGAAGAAACACTAGAAGTTTTATTAGTTTTAAAACTTTTATATTGCTTACCATTTACAATGAGAGTTTCTTCTTCACTATCATCTTCACTTGTGTCATGATTGTCCTTGGTTGATGCTTTGAATGCAATGTCCTTCTTTTTCCCTTGGTGAAGTTCGCGTTCTCTTCTTTCTTCCTCTTCTAAAGTTGCTTCATGAGCTTCTAGGTTGCCAATGAGTTGTTCCATCTTTAGTCGAGTGAGGTCATTTGCTTCTTCAATGGCCATCACCTTGGGCTTGTATTTGGGAGGAAGTGATCTAAGGATCTTTGATACCTGATCTTCCTCAAGAACAACTTTACCTAAAGCATTTAAACCATTTACAATAGAAGAGAATTTTGCATACATTTCACTAATAGATTCATTTGGATCCATACGGAAATGTTCAAACTTTTTTTAAGCATACTAACTTTGGAATTCTTAACTTGAACTATCCCTTCATAAGTTATAGAAAGTCTATGTCATATTTCATAGGCTATTTCATAATTTGATATTCTATTAAATTCTCCTACTGAAATTGAACAATAAATAATACTTACAGCCTTTGCACTCATTTGAGCCGATTTTACCGTATTGGTGTCCCAAGCTGCATATTCCATTTGAGGAAGCTCATAGGGGGTTGACACCATCCTCCATAGATCCCAGCTAATCCCTTGGAAGTAGAATTGCATCCTTCTCTTCCAGTAGGTGTAGTTTGTCCCATCAAACATAGGAGGCCTAGTCACAAGTGTTCCTTCAAGATTGAGGTTGTTGAGCAACCCATCACCCATTCTTCAAGACCTGGTTAGGCTTCCTTGAAGCCTGCTCTGATACAAATTGAAAAACCACTAGAGGGGGGTGAATAGGGTTTTTAAGTTAATTTAACAATTATTTAACTTAAACAACCAACCACAAAAATATTGGACAAGGGGATAAGGATTTAGAGTGGTTACAGCCTTAGCAAATACTAAGGAAGTCAGTCCACTACCCGGTTGCTTACCCAACCGGGATTTTGAAAGAATTAAATTTTATTACCTCGCAAGGACTTTACATAAAATTACAATTCTTTCACCAAACCCTTCGAACAGCCTTCACCTAGAAGTAATTGCACCAACCTTGAAGCAGCCTTCTTGAAGTAACTTCAAGCTCCCCCTTGAAGTAGCCTTCCTCTTGAAGTAGCTTCCCGTTGCAATAGCCTTCTTGAAGTAGTTCAAAGTCCACCTTCTCCACTGAGAAGAACCTTCTTCAATCCACAGCCTCCAACCTTAGGAGTAGCAAGGAGAATACAAAGGATAAAAGGAACAAGAAGGAAAATGGAAATTACACTTAACCTTTGAAGCACAAGGCTTGATTTGCCTATATCAAGCGTGTAGATCTCCTAACCAATGTATATGGAAGTGTCATTATTGTGGATAGGAGATACTAGCCTATAGGACACGAAATTAGAGCAAGGAGAAGAATAGCCAATGCAAGTGTTGCTCAATTTCTCAAAACAGATTGACAACTGCAAGCGTAAGGTCAAGTGTATCACAAGTGTAGATTCGTGAGTTTAGGTGTCCTAAGGCATGTCCTATTTATAGAAATGGCCTACAAGTGCTTAAGGACATTCTAGACACTTTCTAGGGGGTTCTAAGTGCTTAACTAGCCATTAGGTATAAGTTAGTTGCATTAGTAACGGCTAGTTACTTTATTCTGTAGTTGCTGTCAGAGTCCATCTCGGTCGAGGAGTTGTCGACCGAGATACCTACTCGGTCGAAGTTTTGTCGATCGACAGGCTCTCTGGATCAAGTGTTAGCAACGTTCATTACCAACTGCCAACTACCTTGTCAGCTGTGTCTAACGGCTACTTGGGTCATTCTCGGTCGAGAAATTTGTCGACCGAGAGTGTCTCGGTCGAGGACTTTGTCGACCAAGATTGACCCTGTTTCAATGTTTCAACTAAGGTACTAAGTGTGTGTATGATTGTGCATATGTGACACTATTGAAGGGGATGACCTATATAAGTGTGGCGTTTAGCTAGGGAAGATCTAACGCTTGATTTACATGAAGTCTAAGTACTTGTACATTATATATTTGTACAAGTTTACAATTTATTACATTTCATGACATTTACAATCATTCAAGCATATAGAATACCTAGAGCTTTGTCATCCACCTCATTCCTGCAATCACTCAAGTAGCACGTTAGATCAACAAGAATGAAATGTTTGTCATCATTGAAACAAGAAGGGATTTACCATAATGTCAATTTAGTCAACAGACCCCTCCCATGACCTGACTCTCTCTCTCCCCACCATCTCTCCCCCTCTCTCCCCACTCCCTCCACCCTCTCTCTCCCTCCCAATGCATTCTCTCACTACCACTCTCTCTCTCACCATACATGCTCTCTCTCGATCAGGGCACAATGCATCCCTATGGTGGCTAACGTAAACCGAGGAAACCACACGGGTGGCCGATGAAGGGCAAGCCATAAATGAGCTTTCTTGTTGAGCCGCCGACAAGCTTGCACGCCAATCCTGTGAATGGTGACAAATACCATCTAATACACTATGTTTATGTGATAAAGTGACTTTTCTAATTTCTTTTATGCTTTGTTCCTTTAATCTTTAATCTATTTCAAAACCCTAATTCTCCTAAATTTTAGTTGACCACTCAAAGATGGGAATCTCGACCCCAAACTTTACCAACATGTGGGGTATGCTATGGTGAAGCTATGGTCCAAATTTCATGTCATTTGGACATTCCTAGCCCTCTTTATGAATTTTCAAAGTTTTCCAATAATTTCTTTGCATTTGAATCGTATCATTATACAACCAATGATTTTTTTATCATCTCAAGGGTATTTTACCCTGTCTCGCGGAGCCTGAGTCAGCGATCTGCGGACCGATCATGTGGAGTCATCCTGGCCATCTGTTTGCATCCGAGACTGATCTGACGACCAGCGGGTCGTCTCTAACCTCCGCTCAACTCGGGATGTCGTGGCCACAACCACGAGCCCGCAACCCCGACCACTCCTCCTCGTTCTAACCCACTCTGCAAGAAACCAACAGAAGCAACGCCTCCACCTCGCCTCCATGAACCCGCTGATCCCTCGCACAACCAACAAATGCGACCACAACCCCTCGCACGACCTCTCCGGTGAGACCCCTTCTCCAACCATCGCGGAGACCAATTGGGCGTTTGCGATTCACACACCCCCACCTCTGTTTAAGCACACAATCTCCTTCCCCGACCTCCCTTTGACATCCCTCGAGGTTCAATTCACCTGGAACAAGCATCCCTCTCCCCCTGAGCTCAAGCTTTCCACCTCGCCGCCGTCGAGCCGCTGGGCAAGATGCTCCCTACCTCCTTGCCTCGAATCAACCCACCAACCAGCCTCGAGGCACCTTCACCCACCTCAGCGGCCCCCTGAACCACCTTGAAATCACCTGCTGCTCCCGCTATCTCTTCCATCCGCCGCGAACTGTGCTGCTCGCCGGACTTCTAGCCGACCCAGCGTCTCGCAGGGAGCTACGACTTGCGCGCTAGCCGCCTGAGCTTGGATCTCCCTCGCGAAGGTGATCCCAACCTCATTCTCGCGCAAGGACAAGCATAGACATCGCACAGGCTCGCCGGAGTTGGACCTGGCAACCTGCGTTGCAGCGCAGAGCAAGAAGAGAAGGACCCGCTCGAGCTTAGTTGGACCAGTAGCAGCCCTCCATGTGTGTCCAAGTGGACAAACCAAAACCCACCAAGTAAGTCGTCTATTATCCACCTCATCTATTCTGAATCTCTTACAATCTACGCGCACAAGCTCTCGACCGTTGGATCTGGTCATCCAACGGTCCACGCTTTTTCTAGTTATCGTTTATTAACTCAAATTTTAGTATATAACCTAATCTTGGGAAATTCATTAAAAATAATAGGAGTGTCAGAAAAATACGAATAAATGCTCCATTTTGATCAGAAAAATGCAAGGATCTTGAATTTGGCATCTTTGGACCCTGAATCTGACTCAAATAATTACTCATGCTTATTTTTTTCTATATCTTGATTAATTATTTGGAAAATATTCGAACCTGTCTAAATCACCAAAAACCTGTGATCATCATCTTTTTGCATCTTTATCATCATGGAATGATCAGATCCTTTTATTATGGCTCAATTATCAATCAAACCTAATTATCACTCTTTCCCTATTTGGACTTATCAATATGTGCATATTTAACCATCATGATCTAAAGACCACGAATCTGACCTTATAAACCTACTGTGATGTGACAATAATAATCTTGGACTCAAATCCATACTCTAAGATTTATACTCAACTCTCATGACTCCAATACAAAAAGGGCCTTTTTATATACTCTATAGAATAAGGCTAATTTGAACAATATATCTAATAAATACCAAATCTCCAATAATTTTAGGAAATCGAAAGTACCAGTGAGGAGCATCTCTGGACTCCCCACTTCTGAATAGAAGGTACGCCATTAACTCTCACTTGGCCTATAATAATGTATGGTTGTAAAATAGTGTAAGAACTTGGCATATGGTATTGTTTGAAATAGAGCTATATGAGTATCCAACTTTGATGATGTTTGCTTTATATATATATTTTACAAAACGAAAACATAATATATTTCTGTCCATTATATGGAAAGCACCAACTCTTTGGTAGTGTGCTTGGAGGTGAGCCAACTCTTTGGTAGTGGTCACATTGTACATATGGTAGCACCAACGCTTTGGTAGTGTGCTTGGACCCAACTCTTCGGTAGTGGTCACATTGTACAAATGATCCAACTCTTTGGTAGTGATCATAAAGGCTTTAATGCATTCAACTCTTTGGTAGTAATGCATGGATGATATAATGGAAAATATGCTTAAAAGATATGTGTTCTCTATTGTTAATAAACTTACTTTTGTTCAAGCATGTTTTGCCACATTTCCTATTACTGCCAAGTTACTTTTAATGTTATTGCCAAGATATGATGAGAGTTAAATTAAATGACGCGGAGGCGTACTCAGTACAATATATTTATATATATTGTGCTGACGCATACCAATTGCATATGTTTTATAGGTACCTTCTGCTTATGATGCTTATGTTGAAAGGAAGATGATGTTGCTACTCTATATGCTGGCTCACAAAATTCAGATCTATCATGGGGATGCTAAAGCTAAATGGGACTCTTAGATTATGTTTCTTTTTCTTCTATAATTAGTTTCTCGTGTATTAAGTTTCTTCTATAGAACTCCTATGCCTTCGGGCCCCTATGTAATGAACAATTTGATTTATGTATGGAAGCTTTTTATTCAGTGCATTTATATATTCATGTGTTTGATCCACTCAGGGACGGGCAACTTTAACTCTATGGTACGCCTTATGTTGGCACATGAGGTGTATAGTGGAGTTAGGTTGTTAACCCGTGACAGATGGTATCAGAGCAGGCACATGAATCAATATAGATGTATCAAATAATTAGTAACCATACCTAGACCTAGGGTAACCCACATTTAGCAATAAACTGTCGAGGTGTCTAGAAGGGTACCTTGCGGAAGGTTATGACATAATCACTCTCCCCATCCATTTTCACGGTGCGAGGGTTCCCGTAGCAAGCTATCTGCCTGGCTAACGCAATTATTGTTAAAGTGGGCACCCTTACCTTAGAAAAATCTTTCCTCTCATCTTTTCTCAATTAAGGACTACCCCCAGCCAACCTATTTAGTAAATAATATACACTAGGCTTCTCATCTACTTTCTCTCTCATGACCATGATCAATGATATACTCTCTCTATTATGTGGGTAGATTAGGAGAAATGGGAACAACTAAAAGACATGAAAAATGGGAAATATATATATATATATATACATGCCATGATTGTTAAATCTTTATTGGTTGCATTATGATCTATCTCAAATAAATCTCTAAACTATCTTTTATACGAACTTGCAGATGCCTCCAAAAACTAGGTCTAAGAGAACAAGATCTAGTGATGGCTTTGGTGATGAATCTGAATCACGCCCCAGTACGACCAAGGTTGTAGGCAATTGGGAAGAACAAAAGAAGGTGATGTTGGAATGCATGCAAGCCCTAGCCCTAAAAGAAACCAGAAATAGTGCCTCATCCTCTAGGACCAACCATGAAACCACCATTAGTGACTTCCTTAAACTCAAACCCAAAACCTTTCATGGAGAAGACTTAGGTGAAGTCCTATATAAAGATGATGCATGGATCCTATCTGTTGAAAATGCCTTTAGAGCCCTTAAGTGTCCTGAGGAAGATAAGGTCACCTTTGCTACCTACCAAATTAGGGGGTCCGCGAAGTTGTGGTGGGAAAACTATTACCATACACGAGCACTTCCAGATGCCCCCATAGGTTGGGAGGAGTTTAAGGGGATCTTTACCAACCGTTTCATGCCCATATCTGCTAGGAAGGAGAAGAAGAAACAGTTCAATAACCTCACCCAAGGAAACCTATCTGTTGTTGACTATGTTAGGGCCTTTAGACTCCTAGAGCGTCTTGCTCGCAACCTTGATGAAGATGAAAAGATTGAACACTTCATAGATGGCCTTAACCAAGAAATCAAAGTTCACCTTTGCACCTCCACCCATCCTACCTTTGAAGCTGCCATCAACAATGCCCTTACCCAAGAAAGAACCTTAGGGAAGAGCAAAACACCAAGCTTGGGATACCTAGGTCTAACTGATGCATCCATCACCAAGGGCAAGGAGAAGGAGAATGATAAGAAGAAGCCTAACAGCCATGGCATGGGAAGAGGAGGAGGAAATCACCATAGGGGTCAATCATACCGAGGAGGACCAAACTGAGGAGGCCGAGGCCAAGGTGGATCATACGGGCGATCCAATGCAAAATCTGTGGTGGGTTTCATCCTGGAAAATGCAAGTTTGAAAATCCAATCTGTTTCTATTGCAAGAAGGAGGGACACATGAAGTTCAATTGCCCAATTCTAGTCTAGGGGGCACCTTAGAATCGTCCTGCCCCATTACCTCAACCTGGAGCTCCACCTGCGCAGCCACCTGTCCCTATAGCTTAGGCTCAGCCAGAACATCATCAGGGCCGAGTCTTTGAAATTGATGCAGAGGAAGCTAAGACCAATGACAACCGTCTGATTGAAGGTAATAATGTTAATAATTCTTTATTGTGATAAATCTTTGAAAACCATGATCTTATATAAAATCATAATGTAGGTATGATATGTCTCCAAGATCATCCTGTTGTGGCCCTATTCGATTTAGGATCAACACATACCTTCATATCTAGAAATCTTGCTTCCATGCTCAAGTTAGAGATCAATGATCTAGCTTATATCTTGGATGTGACAACTCCCAGTGGCAAAATTTATACTTCTCTTCAGAAAACCAAAACCTTGCCTTTTTCTTTTGGTGGCCATAAATTTCAATCTGCTTTCATTCTTCTTGATATGGAAGATTTTGATCTAATTTTGGGGATGGATTGGCTCTTTTCCAACTTTGTTATGCTTGATTTCCGAGGCAATAAAGTAGTCTTTTGTGCACCCAATTCTAAACCTTTGACTATTTCCGGGAGAAAAGAAAGAAACCGAAATATGATTATTTCTTATCTTAAAGCCGAAACTTTGATAACCAAAGGATGTAGAGCCTATGTTGTTGTTGTATCCATGCCTGATCCTAAGGTGAGACCTATAGAGATCTTGGATGTGGTGAGAGATTACCCAGACATTTTTCCTGAGGAGCTTCCAGGGCTGCCTCTAGAGCGTGAGATTGAGTTCTCAATTGAGTTAGCACTGGGCACCGCACCAGTCTCTAAGGCACCTTATAGGATGGCACCTGCCGAGCTTGCAGAGCTCAAGAAACAATTATAGGAACTTCTTGATAAAGGCTTCATCCGTCCTAGTACTTCTCCTTGGGGTGCTCCTGTTCTTTTTGTTAAAAAGAAAGATGGGTCAATGTAAATGTGTATTGATTATCGCATGATCAACCAAGACACCATTAAAAAAAATATCCCCTCCCAAGAATTGATGACTTGTTTGACCAGCTTCGTACTGCCGCTGTGTTCTCCAAGATTGACCTTAGATCAGGTTATCATCAATTACGAGTAAAAGATTGTGATATTCCAAAGACAGCTTTCAGAACTAGATATGGACATTATGAATTCGTGGTGATGCCGTTTGGCTTGACTAATGCTCCTAGAGTGTTTATGAATCTGATGAATACTGTCTTCCAACCATTCCTTGACATATTTGTTGTGGTCTTCATTGATGATATTCTTGTATATTCAAATTATGTTGATCAACATCGTGAACACCTCCAGAAAGTCCTTGATGTTTTGAGAGCCCAGAAATTGTATGCTAAATTATCTAAATGTGAGTTTTGGATTGACCAAGTCATGTTTCTTGGCCATGTCATTTTGGGTGGGAAAATTTCTATTGACCCTGCCAAAGTTTTAGCTGTCCTTGATTGGAAAGCCCCCACCAATGCTTCTGAAATTCATAGCTTCCTTGGCCTAGCAGGCTATTACCGTCGTTTCATCCTTAATTTTAGTAAAATAGCCCTACCCATGACTAAACTTACCAGAAAAGATGTCAAATTTGTTTGGACTCCTGAGTGTGAAGCTAGTTTCCAAGAATTGAAATCTCTCTTGACTCCTACCCCAGTTTTAAACTTACCTTCTGGTAATGATGGCTTTGTAATATTCTCTGATGCTTCTAAGATGGGTCTGGGTTGTGTCCTTATGCAAGATGGTAAAGTTGTTGCCTATGCCTCTAGACAATTGAAACCTAATGAGGTCAATTATCCAACTCATGACTTGGAATTAGCTTCCATTGTCTATGCTCTCAAAATATGGAGACATTATCTATATGGTGCTACTTTTGATATATTCACGGACCACAAAAGTCTCAAATACCTCTTGACTCAGAAGGACCTCAATCTTCGACAGAGGAGATGGTTGGAGTATCTCAAAGATTATGATTTCACTATTGCATATCATCCAGGCAAAGCCAATGTTGTAGCTGATGCTCTTAGTCGTAAGAAGTCGATTTGTGCATCAATGCATCTAGAACCTTCATCTTCTGGGTCATCTCAAGCAGAATCTAGCTCTATTATTTTGGCAAATATCAATATTATTCCTAGTCTTCTTTCTGAACTCCTGATATCTCAAAAGGACAGCCCTAGCTTGGAGGAGATGACTACTCTTGTGGCAAAGCCCCAGACACATCTATCTGTTGGTATGGACGGTGGACTAAGGTACAAGCATAGGATGTGGGTACCTGAAGAGTCAGAGATTAAGAAGCGTATCCTGCAAGAGGCACACGGGTCTAAGTATTCCATACATCCTGGATCTACTAAGATGTATAAGGACCTGCAGAGACACTTTTGGTGGAGAGGTATGAAGAACGATATCACTGAGTTTATCTCTAAGTGTCTCACTTGCCAGCAGATTAAGGTTGAGCACCAACGTCCCGGTGGTCTATTACAACCCTTACCAATTCCTGAATGGAAATGGGAAAATATCACCATGGATTTCGTGGTGGGACTACCCAGGACCAGGAAGGGTCATGATGCGGTTTGGGTCATAGTAGACCAGTTGACCAAGTCTGCACATTTCTTACCTATGCGGACTACAACCAAGGTTCCTGAGCTTGTTGAGTTGTATATAAAGGAGATTGTACGTCTGCATGGAGTACTAGTTTCTATAGTCTCAGATCGAGATCCAAAGTTCACATCACACTTATGGAAGCAGGTGCAGAATGAGCTGGGTACACAGTTGAATTTCAGCACAACATATCATCCCCAAACTGATGGCCAGTCAGAATGCACTATCCAAATCTTAGAAGACCTTCTCAGAGCATGTGTCTTAGATTGGGGAGGATCGTGGGATTACTACCTTCCATTGGTAGAGTTCGCTTACAATAATAGCTATCAATCTAGTATTGATATGCCACCCTATGAAGCTCTCTATGGTAGGCCATGTAGATCCCCTCTCCATTGGGATGAAGTCAGAGAAAGGAAGATTCTAAAGTCTGAGGAGTTACAATTATATGCCGATAAGGTGTCCTTGATCAAGTAGAGGTTGAAACGGGACCAGGATCGTCAGAAGTCATATGCAGATGCACACAGGTCTGACAGACAGTTTAATGATGGTGACTATGTATTCTTGAAGATCAGACCTATCCGTGCCATAGCCAAGAACAAAGAGAAGCTTAGTCCGACATATGTGGGTTCTTTTGAAATTCTGGAGCGCATTGGTGAATGTGCTTATCGACTTGCTCTTTCTCCGCAGTACATCATGATGCACAATGTCTTTCATGTATCCAACTTGAAGCAGTATGTGAGGGATGATAGTCATGTGCTGAATCACGAGCCTCTTGAGTTGCGGGAGAATCTCTCTTATCCAGAACAACCTACAAAGATTCCCGACTCTAGGGTCAAGGAGCTCAGAAACAAGCAGATCCCGATGGTGAAGGTACAGTGGAACCATCATGGTGTAGAAGATGCTACCTGGGAGCTACGAGCAGATATGGAGCAACGTTTTCCTCACCTCTTTCATCCAGTTTAATTTTGATGACAAAATTTCTTTTAAGGTGAGTAGGATGTGATAAAGTGACTTTTCTAATTTCTTTTATGCTTTGTTCCTTTAATCTTTAATCTATTTCAAAACCCTAATTCTCCTAAAGTTTAGTTGACCATGCAAAGATGGGAATCTCGATCCCAAACTTTACCAACATGTGGGGTATGCTATGGTGAAGCTATGGTCCAAATTTCATGTCAGTTGGACATTACTAGCCCTCTCTACGAATTTTCAAAGTTTTGCAATGTTTTCTTTCCATTTGAATCGTATCATTATACAACCTATGATTTTTTTATCATCTCAAGGGTATTTTACCCTGTCACGCGGAGCCTGAGTCAGCGATCCGCGGACCGATCACATGGAGTCATCCTAGCCATCTATTTACATCTGAGACTGATCCGACGGCCAGAGGGTCATCTCTAACCTCCGCTCAACTCGGGATATTGTGGCCACAGCCACAAGCCCGCAACCCCGACCACTCCTCCTCGTTCTAACCCACTCTACGAGAAACCAACAGAAGCAACGCCTCCACCTCGCCTCCACGAACCCGCTGACCCCTCGCACGACCAACAAATGCGACCACAACCCCTCGCACGACCTCACCGGTGAGACCCCTTCTCCAACCACCGCGGAGACCAATTGGGCATTTGCGATTCACGCACCCTGTAAAGACCAAACTCTCTACTAAAAACATGATAAAGAAAAACATCAATTGGATAGCAGCGGAAGAATTAAATCTTGACATTATTCAAAATGTATAAAGAGTACATTATAAAATTTCCCCAAATGGGAGTACAACTTTATACAAGCAACTACACAGATCTAGGTAGAGGAAGACTAAACTAATACAACATTGTCTCCAAACTAAACAACTATATAACATAAAAGCAAACATGATCACTCAAGCTATATATTCCTTTCTTCTTATCCTAGCCTTAGGTTCACCAAGCTTCCATGCGCACTCTAATCCCTATCCTGGATGGTTGGGGTCATCCAGCAAGAGAAAGATAAAAGGTATGTGTTAAAAAGAAAGTATAGGACAAATAATAATAAAAAGCTTTGCAATATAAAAGATTCTCTACGATAAGATATTTCAAAAGAAATGAGGCAAATATATGAATATGAGAGAGAGAAACTGCCACATTTAAATATCAACAATTATCACATTTGCATGAATATAAATTATGACTCAACGTCCTCTCAATGTAGGGTGAGGCACCTACCGGACCTCACCAATGGCAGGGGGACTAAAACTCCAGTGCCCAAAAGTGGCAGGGGGAATAAAACCCCAGTGCCTAATATATAAAATGGCAGGGGGACTAAAACCCCAGTGCCCGGCAGGAGGACTAAAACCTCAGTGCCATGTGGGTGGTTTGTACTCATGTACACTACATTGTCAATTGGCCAATAACTATATCATGCATAAACATTCACTTGGCAACATAGTGAAAAGTATAACAAGATGCAACATAGCATTGGGAATAAAACCGAAATAAATAAATAACAAGACCATCATAGGTCACAACCATGTCCAAGAGTTCTAAGAATAGTCAACGAGCATCAACATTATACAATGTTCCAAATATTTCAAAAGGATAAGCCAACATAGGCAATAACAAGATTAAGCATTTCCAAGTAAAGGAGGCAACATATAACAAGTTTCACAAGATTCAAATGATTAAGCCACAATGGCATAAACTAAGTAAAGAGCCAATAAATGAAATTAGAAGGATTACAAGGCTAGCACAATAATGAGTGGGGTTGGATAAAAGCCCAACTGAGAGTAGGTGTATTGCACATTTATCATCACATATATGAATAGATTCCACATACTAGAATAGGATGCACATACCCAAAAATAGGCATCACATACAAAATAGGGCTCACATACAAAATAGGGTGCACATACGAAAGACGTTTCACATACATAAAATAGGCCTCACATACCTTAGATATATACATTACCATTACATCCATCAAACTGATTGCAATCCATCCACATAATATCCTAGTTATAAACATATCACATGTATTAATATATATAAAGACATAATGTATAGGAAAAACCCTAATTTTACAAAACTATGATTTAGAGTTCAAAACCAAGTCCAAACGATTACTCATAATCTCCTGATTAAGAAAACATATTTTATTATATAAAACAGAGTTAAAATGAATTAATTATGTATTTTAAAACATTTACATATTAAAAATGCCAATCAAAGAAAACTTCGAAAAACCCTTGAGAATCAGGTCACAAAAATCATAAAATCAGATTCTACGTTAAAAATCCTTTCTATCGACTATTTATTCATATTTTTCTGACAAAGAATCGATTTACTATGAATTAAGTAAACCTGACCAATCAGAAATTAGGAAAACCATAGTGTGACAGGTATTTAAATCGAAATGAAACTCGATGTAAATTATAGATGAAAGGACCAAAATGCCCTTGCTCGTTAAATCAAACCAATCAAAAGACGAGGGCAGAAGAGTCATTTACATGTAACAAAGCCTTGCATCCGGGAAACATAGCTCGCTGTGAAAATACGAGATTACCCCCCTGCATTTGCAAATCTTTACGTTGCCTGTGGATGACCCTCTTGGTCATTCCACGACCTGGCTTCTTCCAACCAAGGTCATGGCACGAAGCTTGCTCCAAAGCTTCTCCTGCGAATCAACCAACCTGGAGGTTAAGGCTGCATTGGCTGCGGGAATCATTCGAGTGAATCCGCGGGGAGTTTCTAGGTTGAAGTCATCGATGCGGACGTGAAAGGACCGACGTGGCCCTAGGACAGGTCGCCAATGCGTCAAGGACAGAGGAGAAAGTTGGAGCTCGACGGCCAGAGGAGAACCTGGTAAACCGGAAAACTGAGATCGGGATCAATTGGTGGGGTGAAAACGGACCGAGGCCAGGTCCAAGCGTGGGAGGAAGAGCAACAAAACGCAAAAACGTAGGTGGCGGCGGAGCTCGACGGCGAGCCTACAGGATCCAACATTCAGGGGCATCACGAAGCTAGGAAACGAAGCGGAAAGAAGGAGGAAGCATCGAGGATGCTTACCTAGCAATCAATTGCACGGAGGTGGCTCCTAGAGACAAGGAGAGGTTACCATCGCCGGGGAAGAAGGCCGAGCAGGTTGGGGAGTTTGGGGCTGGGTGCGAAGAAATTGGGAAAGGAGAAGGAAGGCTCGGGGTCTGAGGGTCCTCTAGAGCCCCTTAAACAGGTGGGAGAAAAGGCTGAGGCCCCTCAGGGAACTGACGGCGGAGAAGGGAAGAAGGGGCGAGTTGGGCGTTTTGCACACAGAGCGAGGGAGGAGATGAGTAGGTGCTCCTTCGAACCGGACCATCAAGACGAAGCCAACGGACAAGAAATCGTGCGAAATGCTTAACTGCAGAGAGAGAACGAGATTGGGAGTTGAGAAGCTGAAACTGCCCAAACGGCTGAAGGTAGAAGAAGGAGCGGACACCGCTGGATCAGGTCCAGATTAAGTCTTGACCGTCGGATGACGGGTCTACCATGGACCGGGCCGCGTGACAGGAAAAAAAGAACTGAACTATAGCGTTACAGATGAATAAATGACATGCGATTAAAGCATTATAGTTATACTATATTGAAAGCTAATAAAAAGGATTTGAAGGGTCAAATCAACTCCAAATAACGCCAAATTTGAACCATAGGCTGATAATAAAGTCTAGAACAATGCTATGTAATCACTTTCTCGTTTAAAGCATAATATGGCCATTAATAAATACATAGCTCATAAAAGAGTATAATAATATATTAAAATCAAGGAATTATATGAAAAGGCTTATTGATGAGAAACATGTGAGTAAACTCGACATATAAAACACATTAGGGTACAAATAATCATTTCTCAACAAAATAACATATTAATGTGAATTAAAATCATATTTTGAGGAGAGAGAAACAATAAAGGTTAATATACACATATATGAACTCAAATACATATTATTAATAATATATTTATCCAAAAAGCTCCAACTAAATATAATCTACTATATTATCCCATTAATGACCAAATTACATAATTAACCCTAACTTATCTCCTAATGTGGGTTATTTGTGCAAACACCCCTCAATTTACATCAATGAGGGTAAATAGTGATTTCAACATCAAATTGTGCTTAAAATGCACAAGGAGTCCAAAAATTATCCAAAAGGATGGGAAATTTATGGAAAAGGTCCAAATGGACTCGAAGGTCAAGAAAAGCTCAAAAGTGGGTAAATTGCATGGAAGACCCTGAGATTCAGTATGTTACACACCCCCACCTCTAATAGAGAACACCATCTCCTTCCCCGACCTCCCTTTGACGTCCCTCGAGGTTCAATTCACCTGGAACAAGCATCCCTCTCCCCCGCGAGCTCAAGCTTTCCACCTCGCCGCAGTAGAGCCACTGGGCAAGCTGCTCCCTACCTCCTTGCCTTGAATCAACCCACCAACCAGCCTCGGGGCACCTTCACCCACCTCTGCGGCTCCCTAAACCACCTTGAAATCACCTGCTGCCCCCGCTATCTCTTCCATCCGCCGCAAACTGTGCTGCTCGCCGGACTTCTAGTCGACCCAGTGTCTCACGGGGAGCTATGACCTGCGCGCTAGCCGCCTGAGCTTGGATCTCCCTCGCGAAGGTGATCCTAGCCTCATTCTCGCGCAACGACAAGCACAACCATCACACAGGCTCGCCGGAGTTGGACCTGGCAACCTGCGTTGCAGCGCAGAGCAAGAAGAGAAGGACCCGCTCGAGCTTAGCTGGACTAGTAGCAGCCCTCCACGTGTGTCCAAGTGGACAAACCAAAACCCGCCAAGTAAGTCATCTGTTATCCACCTCATCTATTCTAAATCTCTTGCAATCTACGTGCGCAAGCTCTCGACCGTTGGATCTGGTCATCCAACGGTCCACGCTTTTTCTAGTTATCGTTTATTAACTCAAATTTCAGTATATACCCTAATCTTGGGAAATTCATTAAAAATAATAGGAGTTTCAGAAAAATACGAATAAATACTCCATTTTGATCAGAAAAATGCAAGGATCTTGAATTTGGCATCTTTGGACCCTGAATCTGACTTGATTAATTACTCATGCTTATTTTTGCCTATATCTTGATTAATTATTTGGAAAATACTCGAACCTATCTAAATCACCAAAAACATGTGATCATCATCTTTTTGCATCTTTATCATCATGGAATGATCAGATCCTTTTATTACAGCTCAATTATCAATCAAACCTAATTATCACTCTTTTCCCTATTTGGACTTATCAATATGTGCATATTTAACCATCATGATCTAAAGACCACAAATCTGACCTTATAAACCTACTCTGATGTGACAATAATAATATTGGACTCAAATCCATACTCTAAGATTCGTACTCAACTCTCATGACTCCAATACAAAAAGGGCCTTTTTATATACTCTATAGAATAAGGGTAATTTGAACAATATATCTAATAAATACCAAATCTCTAATAATTTTAGGAAGTCAAAGGTACCAGTGAGGAGCATCTCTGGACTCCCCACTTCTGAATAGAAGGTACGCCATTAACTCTCACTTGGACTATAATAATGTATGGTTGTAAAATAGTGTAAGAACTTGACATATGGTATTGTTTGAAATAGAGCTATATGAGTATCCAACTTTGATGATGTTTGCTTTAGATATATATTTTGCAAAACGAAAACATAATATATTTTTGTCCATTATATGGAAAGCACCAACTCTTTGGTAGTGTGCTTGGAGGTGACCCAACTCTTTGGTAGTGGTCACATTGTACATATGGTAGCACCAACTCTTTGGTAGTGTGCTTGGACCCAACTCTTCGGTAGTGGTCACATTGTACAAATGATCCAACTCTTTGGTAGTGATCATAAAGGCTTTAATGAATTCAACTCTTTGGTAGTAATGCATGGATGATATGATGGAAAATATGCTTAAAAGATATGTGTTCTCTATTGTTAATAAACTTACTTGTGTTCAAGCCTGTTTTGCCACATTGCTTATTACTGCAAAGTTACTTTTAATGTTATTGCCAAGATATGATGAGAGTTAAATTAAATGACGTGGAGGCGTACTCAGTACAATATATTTATATATATTGTGCTGACGTGTACCAATTGCATATGTTTTATAGGTACCTTCTGCTTATGATGCTTATGTTGAAAGGAAGATGATGTTGCTACTCTATATGCTGGCTTACAAAATTCAGATCTATCATGGGGATGCTAAAGCTAAATGGGACTCTTAGATTATGTTTCTTTTTCTTCTGTAATTACTTTCTCATGTATTAAGTTTCTTCTGTAGAACTCCTATGCCTTCGGGCCCCTATGTAATGAACAATTTGGTTTATGTATGGAAGCTTTTTATTCGGTGCATTTATATATTCATGTGTTTGATCCACTCAGGGACAGGTAACTTTAACTCTATTGTACGCCTTATGTTGGCGCTTGAGGTGTACAGTGGAGTTAGGTTGTTAACCCATGATAGTTTAGGTCTTTCTTTGGTAGATAAATCAAGGATTTCCCTCAAATCGATGACCCGGACTTCTAGGTACTAGTTGTAACATCCCTTTGATCTTCTCAAATCCACATGCTCCACAAGGTAGTCTATTTTTCTAGCTTTTCAGATTCACTTGATTAACATTTTGAATGGATCATTTGTATCACCATATCCCTGTTCTAAAGCAATAACCGTGTGGTTGTTTTCTAGTTATTATCACTATTTGTAATATGATATTTCTTCGTCCAACAATGAATATCAATTCGGTGTAGTTTTCTAGTTCTTGTCACTATTTGTACTGGGATATTTCTTCTTTCAACAATGATTAGCAATTAAGTGTATTCATCTAATGGGGTATTCATATTCTAATTAAATCTTATTGAGTTTCTCCTAATAATAATTTTCCTATTTGTTTAAGATATGTAAGGTTACATTCCAATTTGGTATGATATGAAAGGCACTAGCGCCACACAACAACCCCTTCATGGTTAGATCTCCTTTTAATTTATCAATGTGGTTTCATTTGTTCATTAATATGACATTATAGTGTTTCACAATATGTAGAAAAGAGAATGATTATGCCTTTTCTATTTAGATATGGATTTTCCTCATGATGTTGATGACATAGCACGAATAGATTGGTTATATGAAGAAGAGGCAGTGGATGCAAATGAAAAGTTTGGAGAAGAAAATGAGACCTCTGTAGAGGATGAAAGGGTTGAAGTACAATTTGATCTAGAACCTTTCATAGGTTTGCAATTTGATAGTATTGATAAGGCTGAGGAGTTAAATAATCAATATGCATATCATGTGAGATTTAACATAAGGAAGGGGAATCGCTATGTCTCAGCTAAAAACTAAAAAAGTCACAAGTAGGGTATTCATGTGCTCTAAGGAATGGTTACATAAACCAAAAAAGAAGGGAGGCAATGGTCATGAGGGCACCCCAAAAGAAGATATCATTTCTGATCAAATAGGATGCAAGGCTCAAATGCAAGTCATGCTAGAAGAGGATACAAAGTGGGTGGTTATGAGCTTTGAGAAAAAGAACAACCATGATCTCACCAATAGTCCATCTAAACAGAGGTTGCATTGCTCACCCTGTCGCATCTTTTCTGAGGTTCATGATTTGATTCAAGAAATGCATGATCAAAATATTTCTAGTGCATAGATAATGTCACTTATTGGTAGCCAAGAAGGTGGAATATGTAATCCCACATTCACACGAAAATATCTAAGCAACACACTTTTTTTTAGAAGGAGATACATAGGTGTTGATGTGGCATCCACATTAGAGAATTTTAGAAAGAAATAAGCAATAAACCGTACATTCTTCTACTCTATACAATTTTATGATGAGGGTTCTACACAGAATATCTTTTGAATAGATGTGATATCGAGACTGTCATATCAAATATTTTGGGATGTGATTACATTTGACACAACTTACATGACCAATAGATACAATATGCGATTTGCACCTTTTATGAGGGTGAATCATCATAAGCAATCTACATTGTTTGGTTGTTCATTATTAAGAGATGAGACTGTGCTTTATTAAGAGATGAGAATGCTAAGTTCTTTGTTTGGGTTTTCAAATATTTCTAGAACCAATGTATGAAAAGCACCCAAAGTCAAATTTAACTTATCAAGATATAAAACTGAATCAGGCAATTTGTATTGTATTTCGTAATGTATTGTATCGTTGTTGTCAATGCCATGTAATGAGAAAAGCATGTGAACATCTAGGTGTGATCTATGGGACTGTTGTTGGGTTCACTAAAGAGTTCTAATGTTACATTGATCACCCCATGACCATTGATGAGTTTGAGGAAATATGGAATAATATGACTACCTCATTCAATTTGAGTGACAAAATACATCTAACCTTGTTGTGGAATATGATAGAACAATGGATACATGTGTACTTCAGACACTCATTTTTGCCAATATGTCGACAATACAATAGAGTGGGATCATGGATGTAATATTTAAGGATCATGTAAACAATCATTTGCCCTTGTTTAAATTTTTCCAAGCATTTCAAAAGGTGGTTGATAACCGATATGAAAAAGAAGATGAATAAGACTATAGATCTAAGGATGGACAACCGACATTATGGTCTTATGCTCCCATTGAGAAACATGCAAGAGATATCTACACCAGATTAGTTTTTAAAATTTATAAAGAGCAAATGAAGTTGATCTCATGCTATGACATAGAGGAGGTTAAACAAGATTCTATATATCAAATTTCACATGTTGGTGGTGAGTCACTTGCATTCATATCTAAGCATTTCTACAAAGTACTTGTCAATCTAAGTAGAGAAGAATTATGTTGTGAACACAAGATATTTCAATTGTCTAAGATCTTATGTTGTAATATACTAAAAGTAATGCTTTATATTAAATTTCATAAGATACCACCTTTGTATGTGTTGAATTGCTGGACAATGAAAGCAAAAACCACAAGTATAAATCATTGTGGCAAAGAGACTCGTGAAGAAGTTGATGGAAGTACCCCTTTGGGTAGGTATAACTCACTTTGTATGGAAATAAAATTAGTTAGTATATATTCTAAACACAATGACACTTACCTTGATGTGCACAGGATATTTGAAAAAACTCATGACAACATCATGTCATTGCAAAATGATATGGGAATGGGTTCTTGTGAAGAAGACATGCCATCATCTCAAACTGATATTCCAACATAGTAGTCAATGTGTGCTCCAAATTCAAGATGTGAAATATGGCATGAAAGCAAGAGATGCACCTCCATCACATTGTAAAGGAAACAGAAAGCCACAAAGGTTTAAGCCACAAGAAGAGTTAAAAGCAAAATGACAAGGACATGTGGTACATGTAATAGAAAAGGACACAATATTTGTACATGCAAATCTGGTGTACATAGGCTTAGTTGATTTTAATTTTATCCAATTTACTTGATTTTCATATTCCTTGTTAGTCATTTTGTGGAAATTTACAATGCATGTTATCAAAGATACATTTGACGCTCATGATCTTCACCAAATTTATGAGTCTAAAGAAGAATAATGACACTGTCTCTGTAAACATGGATTAAGATATTCAAGTGGATTAAAATGGATGAGGACATTCAAGTTTATTGGAGATCAATTTCCCTATATGTGTGTTGTAATGATTTGTGTTGAAATCTGATTTCTACTGAACCTAGCTTGTTGTAACAATCTATGTCTTTTATGTACTTGTGTATTTAATGTCTTTCATGTACTTGACAAGCATGCATTATGATGGATGAATTTGATTCATTTGGTAGTGTTATTTGGATCTCTATTTGTGTTCATGGGAATTCAATTAGCAACATGATTTAGATCTCTTTTTACGTGTTCATGGAAATTCAATTCTATTCTTAGTGGATCTATATTTGGGTGTTCATGGATATTCAATTATGTTCTTAGTGGATCTCTATTTTTGTGGTTCAATTAGTTCTTATGCAGTTCTTTATTCAGTTCTTAATCATTCATATTTGTGGATTCATATTTTGTTAGTTAGTACTAACCAAATAGTTGAATTCCATGGGTAATCCAATAGATAAATTCCATGATTAAATGTATAAGTCTGAAATCTAATAGTAAGATATCATGATTAAATGTATAAGTCCACGACATGCACTCAATAGGTATGAGGTTTCATTCAATATACACATGTACTTGTGGAAATTTGTGTTGTGATTGCAGTCTGAATATGTACTCAGTAGTACTAAAGTTGCATTCAGTATACATATGAATTGGTAAATTTTTGGGGTCTCTGTAAGCATCCTACTCCTATATGTTTTAGTTTGAATTTGTGACTTATAGTACACACACATTGGTGAAAATTTGTGAAAGATTGGGCAACATCAGTTATGCTTAGTAATTTAAATGCATGTGGCATTCTTGAGGTCATTTTTCCCATTGCATAACTTGAATTTGGTAGTCTAAGTGCACCCTTATTTAATATATTACAAGAGATATATTTGATGTATTCAATGTGGTCCCAACATGAAAGAACCAGCTTATGTAGAATCCATAGACTAGAGTTCCACTTTTACTGCAGTCTACTTATCTACTACAATTTGAAATCTAAATCAAAGAACAACTTTTGCATATGTTACTCCTACAAATATTTGGGTATGCACAAACCAATTTCACTTACAAAATTGAAAATAACCATACAACCCAAATTCATGTTGATTATAAAACAAAAATATCTTATATCATGGTTTGTGCTATTTCAGTTGCTAATTAGTAATTGAGATTCACAAGCATTTGGTATGTGTTCAAGATTGGACTATTTAAATTGAACTCTACAAGATTTGTGGAATGTTAATAAACCCATTAAAGTACAAGTCTCATGTACAAAAATTGAAGACACGAGACACGATAACATTCCAAACATTCAACTTATTCATCATGAAGTACTTACCTCTAATTAAGCTAATTAACCCGCTGCCCTCTTTATTTAGAAATAAAATGAATGGATATGTACCAATTAAAAGATACATAGTCTCCAAACTAAGCCTGCCAAACCACTGATCTAAAATTAAACCATATACAAATCAATATACAAATATGAACTACATTCACAACTCCAAACTGAAACGTATAGTCTTATTGAACCACTGAACAAACTGAACACTCAATCTTAACCACGAAAAGAATTAAATGTAGTAAAATATTCAGGCATCCTTTATAACGACCCCTTCCCCAATTATCCCCTATTCAGGCAGACCGATAGGGCAAGGAACATTATCAATAATATAGTATCACATATTTAACAATTATCCTAAAATAATTAATAAATTTCACTAACAAAGAGGAGTTTGGTACAAGACTGATATTACACAATCCAGAATATCTAAAGTTGCAACATGAAATAAAATCTAAGTAACTATAACCTCCACATTTACATTAATGTTTCTTCATTTTGTGCCTTCTTTTTGGATATCCGATTCCATCATATTTGTAGAATGGCAGATTATCCTAAAACACCGACAAAAAAAATGTCAGTTAGTATAATGAATTATACTAGTATGTGGGGGAAATAAAGTATTGCATCTAGTGTAACAACATAATCACAACAATTATTGTTATAGAAACAAAGTTATTATTTTCTTCATAACTCCTCAACCCATTTTTCTCAACCTCTGGGATACCTTTTCAAGGTCTTGTCCCTGTAGTGGATGAAAAGGCCACCTTCTCAATCTACAGCCCAGGTGCCATGATGGTCTTCTCAATCAGGGCCCTGACCTCAAATGACCTACCCAATCTGGGGCCTAGTCTGATTTCATGTGACATTTCCAATCTGGGGCCTAGTCTGACCTCTATATGACCTTCTTGATCTGGGGCCTGGTATGACCTTCTCAATCTAGGGCCTAGTCTTTTGTCATTTCCATGACTTTTCATTTCCTTCCATTAAAACCTCCAGCGTTAGTATGAGGGGTTTGAGCAAGTTGTAAGCATATTTTGTGATAGCCATAGTCACTTTATACATTGTAGGAAATAAAATTCATCCAAGCATTTAATTTCAAGCAATCGGTAAAACTTCAGAAAACATCATGAAACTAAGAGGCTATTCATAGGCTTTACCACATACCTAGATCAGGTGTTCTTGATGTCCAAGTAAGAGCAATCAAACAATCAACCAGACAAATTATCATAAAAGTTAAAGTAATACACCCATGCATCATTATTTCATCTAGACATCACGAAGACTGACTTGGGTCTCAAGTTAGGGTTTTTAGGTCAAATTTTGGGTTTTAGTAGGGTTTTGGCTTCCCAAACCCTAATTACCACTTTTCATGTCCTTTGGGTTCACAAACCCTAATTACCACTTTTCATGTCCTTTGGGTTCACAAACCCTAATTTATTATTAAATGCATTTTTATTTTCAAAGAAACCCCAATTCATCAAAATATGGGTTGCTATGTTCACATAACTTTCAAGTTGCTCCTTTTATCCAAAAATCTCAATATTTGATTATTAAAATCAATTGATCACATTAAGACTATCAAAACTTAGAAATTAGGATTCTAATCCATTAACCATATTAAAGATGGTAACTTTGGATACTTTTTAAACTAGAGGCCGAATCAGGTCTTGACTATATCTTTAATGCATTCCTGTCGTTTATTTGATCAAATTTCATATATAACATGTTGCAAGCTCAGTAACCAATATTTTTTTATGATTACTACAAAATAAAGATTCATTAGCCAATCCGTGATTGCCAAGTTAGAGTTTAGTCACATTATCCATATTATTCTATTTTACACATGGTTTGGGTTCACCCAATAAGCTTATTCCACCTAGGTGCTTGCTCAGTACAACCTGCTCCTTAGGATTAGGGCAGGATTACTCTTCTACCCATGCACAGTGATAGGAATGCCACGTGGGCTCTAGGTAAATAGGTAAATCCATATGAGGTAGTCATTCTCCCCGAAGGAGCGATCTGCACCTTCCATGGCAAAATCTCCAGGAGGTCAACTGCTTGTTTGACATTTTCCCTTAGGCCCTGGATGCTCTAACCCGTGGTTGGGTTGTCTTCGACTAAGGTTGGCAAAGTCGATGATCCTCGCTATAAGCCGCAATGACATCCGGATGGATGGCTAAGGCTATGATTATTGAAATTATAAAGTAGGTATTAGGGAGTTGGGGTTTATCTTACTCCATGAAGAACAATCAATCTTAGGAGGTTCTTAGGAGTCCCTCGAAGCCTCTCCACCAAACACTGGGTGTCAAGATAGTTTGAGGCCCTTGACACCGACTAGTGGTTATGTATCTTAGGCGTTGAAGTTTTGTACCTTGTCCTGGAGGCTCTTTAGCGCAAAAGGTGACCATCAGTGTATAAGATTATCTTCATGGAGTGTTCAGGATCTCATGGGAAGGGTGATTAGTCCACGACGTTGAACATGGATGGAACATGGTCATCTCCTCCGATGAACATCAAAGCTATATACACACACACAGATATATATATATATATATATATATATATATATATATATATATATATATATATATATATACTAGTTAATGCACATGCATTGCACGTGGCCTTTGTGTATAATAATTGGATAAATTGGTGTAATATCTAGTTTAAAGACATATAAATGATAATCAACTGATACAAAAGAAAAAAAACTACAATCTACATGATACATTACTTTTTGTTAGAAGTCTTCTATATTTACCTTCAACGCTAACTGGCCATGGTAGTTTTGCTTGTCTTTCCTTGATTTACCATGTTGTTTGGTTGTTTTACCATGCCATGTGTCCAACACGAATGTATCAATTTGAATAATTTATGTACTACTTTTTGCTAATGTAGTATACATAATTGTTATAGGTAACAACATCTCTAATATTCATTTCGAATAGTTGACGTTTGTCAGAATTAAATATCATAACAATCATATTTTTCAAGATCACATTACCATTGACATATCATATTTTTGGTTGCATTGTTCAATAATCAAGATTGTGTATATATCGATTTATAGAAACAACCACAAAAGAAGACCCTATTAACTTTCAGGAGATGCTAATGTATTAAAAATGGGCTCATAAATGATCGCATAAGCCTAAGCCTTTTAAATATAAATGTAAGAAACATAAGATATCAACATATGTGACAATGATATTTTGCTATTTGAAAAAGAGAATATCTTTTGGTAGTGCAGGGATTATGAAATACTTCACCTTTTCTCTTGATAACTTATGTTTTAAATCTGCATCACCTATACCATGGCTTATATCACATAGAAAGTTGTTTATGGTTCTTGCTCAGTAAAAAATATTACTTTATCATTGAAGTATAAAGACAAGATATATACACAATATCATTTACTTTATCTTAATCAGTCAATATTTCATTATGTAATTCATATTTGTACATACATGTTACCATCATATGCAAGAGAAAAAAATTCAAACAATTTGTACAAATATTAATCATAAGCTAATTAAAAATGATATCCCACATATGAAAATGATTAGGGATTAATAATTAGCTACTGATATTAATAGTATTTTGCTAAATATAAATGAGTGGTGTATGTATAGAGCATAGATTTTATTTCTCTTTTCCATGAATTCATAATCATATTTTTATATTATGTGTCATCATACATGTGAAAAAATACATGACAACATGATCCATATATACATTGAATTTGTCCACATATTTAATGGAACATTTTTAATAGTTTAAGAGAAGGAATAGTGTAACATGGGAATACAAAAAATAGTAATGGAAAAGTATATAGAAGTCAAATTGGGTACAAAGAAAGCATATATTGTCTTCATATAAATTTAGGGCCTAGTAATGATAAATTTGTTAAAATCAATGTATGATGTATTCTTGAAATATTTATATATTTTTCCTTATCCATACATCTTCCACATATTAGAACCAATACATTTTGGTCTTCAAGAAACGGGTTGTGAAAATTACAATGCAAATAACAAAGTATGGTTATTAAAGGGTTCCATGTTCTAGTAAATAGTGAGTTTGAGACATCATCTATTATTATAGATGTAAATGAATTTATTATGTTTTAAAGAAAATGTTAGAACACATTTTAGGTTTTCCATAAAAAGACTTGAGAAAATAACTCGGCCAATATTATATGTGCATCAATATAATTCCAATTACATACGACTTAATGATGTGTTATTTTTTGTGAAAGGTATTGATATTATTGGTTATTTAAGTTTCAGTTTAGTTTCCCCATTCTTAAAATCTAATTGTAGTGATGGTTTCCCCTATGCATAGATGTACTTGTGGATAGGGATAATAGTCTGGATGACTGATGAGACCATCAAAGGAAAATGTGATAGCACAAAAATGGAATATGTAGATATATTACTTGACATAGCATGTATGTGCACTGGACAAATGCGGTCTAGCTATCCATTATGAAAATAATAATACAAATGTTAGAAGTAAGCAATCATTTCCATGAAGGACATATTCCTATAGATGACAATTGTAAATTTTGAAATAACTCTGATCATAACATAAGCCCCTAGGAATTTTTGGGCTTCTCCTACAAATCTATCTTAAGGAGTTTACACATCGTATGTATTATTTGGTCGCAATTTAAAGAAATATGTGGACCATAAATTTTGTAGTATGGGTTTTGTATAATACAAAAACTTTCTTTGAATCCAATTTTAAATTACTCACATTTCTTTTAGTTGTGAAAAAAGCTATTTATGATGCATATGGTTTCATCATGGTGTCAAAAAGTTTAGTTCATACACAATGTTTCAGTAAGACATCAAGGAAAACTTCTCATTCAGACTTTTGGCTACTACCAAAAGATAAAGGTGGCAAAGCAAGAAAGCTCGTTTGAAGTCTATTGGGAAGAACTGGGAAGTAGATTAGAAGAGATATGTATGATGTTGTGTTGTTATTCCTACAAAATTGAACCTAGAGCTTTCTCAAATTTTACTCTTTCTACGGTACATGATTTATGTCTTTTCCATGTGCATAGAACCTGCATATTGGGTTGCTTGAATATTTATTTGAATAACAATCTATAATATGATTTTTTTAGAATTCTAGTTTTATAAAAATAGCATACATTTGTTTACGAGTGATGACCTGTCATTAAATTTATAAGCTTTACAATATTCATTTAGTTTGAATTTTCTTAGACTGGTTTGGTAGTTCACTACTTTCGTACATTCATAAATATGCTCATCTCACCGAGTTATATGCCTGATTCAAGACAAAAGACAACAAAATAGGCTATTTAGTGTACGACAATGCCGATAGTCTAGTCAAGGTAACAATTAATAGACACACATACAATTATATTTCAATATTTACTTATCAGTATCTACTTATACAAATTATACATACAGTCATATATATATGAGTCATTAACGAACAACAAAACTCATACGCACCCACATATTGTGTGGCATTCTGAATTTCTATATGTTACAAATTGTTTATAGAGTGCTAGCCCCAAGTCCTACTCTAGGGGAGTGGAAGAGATTAATAGATGCGAAGGAAAGTGAAGTACAAAAGGAAGTCAGAGTGGAAGTGTATTATATACTTTTCTTATAACTATTTTATATTTCTCTCACAATGATTTCATACGTTGTCTCCAGTTGTTTGTTAGCAAACAATGACGATAATACACGAATAGAATATGACTCCTGCAAACAATAATATATTTAAGGAATTAAAAATATGAAGAAAAAATACATACGTCAGTGGTGATGTTCGTAATGGTTACTTCTCCGTAAGCTTTGTCACTGTGAGGCCGTAATGGTTACTTCTCCGTTAGCTTTGTCGCTGCTCTTCTTTATTGCTCAGGTTAAAATTTCTCAATTGTATTGTTAGTCTTTTCTACACATGGATTCGACACTGAATTCATAGTTCCAATTCTCATTCAAGAGATTATGAAGAGATGCAATCAAGTGAATTTTACGAAACTACATCAGATCAGCACATGACCGGAGAAGTAATTCCTTCTTCTCAAATATACTCTCCTCCACATCTGCATTTCATATTGCATATATTTCTGCTGAGAAGTGACCAGAGGCTTCTATACTAATATCAGATGTCAAGTAATTCATTCAATTGAAATGCAGTTGTATAATACTTAGGGGCCCAATGCCGTCGTCATCTCATACTACTCTGAATAGTAATGTGATACTTGTAATCAGTGTACTACGTACTTCCAATTGTAGGATCTCGTTGAACCAGCAACAACTTTCTCAAGTTGTGCATACGGCCATTGGACTCTAGCAATACAGTCTCTATGTTTCTTCATGCATCTTCCCAGATTCTATTCCAGGTAACATGTAGAAACATCAGGGTCAGTAAAAGGATCATTTGTGCCGTAGTCGTCTACCAAGACGAGCGCTTGCTCCGGTAGTTCATATGGTATATTTGTTGCTTCTGCCACCAAAATTGTTTTCTCCTGGTCTATTACGTGTCGTCAAGTTAACACAATGACGGTGAAAGAGGTGATTAAATTGGAAGGGAAAGTCCATACTATAGATATCCCACCCTACGGTGAATAGTTTGGAATCAAGTGAACGACCATCATCAATTTTCTCATATCAAGTCTTGTTCTTGTACCGAGAATAGAAGATAAGGAAAGTTATCATCTTTTTTTTCTGACTCGCAGGCTTTGGCAATGGCTCCCAGTATCCCACTCAGGTCTTGCTCTTCGTGTGCGGAATCGACGAGAGGAAAAAGATTGATCCTTGTTGTTGGGTGGACGATAGGAAAAAATATCGATCCTTGTTGTTGGGTTTTAGCACAACGATTCTTATACAACTGCTAAATAGGAAGGTTACGGAAGAACCTTCCTATTTATATATATATATATATATATATATATATATATATATATATATATATATATATGGGCGTTCATTCATTGTTCGCGCGGGTAGTCTGGATTTTCGCTACCCTGCAGCCAAAAAAGTAACTCTCCTGGCTAAGAAAGTAACTCTGCTGTAAAAAAAAAGTAACTATGGTGTCAAAAAAGTAATTATGCTGGCCAAAAAAGTAACTCTGTATAAAATATACAGCAGATATATATAAGGACAGGTTTTTTGATTTTGGAGGGGCAAATGATATTATCTTTTGCAAAAAAAATTTCGAGAGCTACACAAAATAGTCCGCTACAATTGCGAAATTTTTTTTTAAAAAAAAATGGTTGGAAGGGTGGGAGGGTAGCTACCCGCGCGGGCAATAAAGATGGGCCATATATATATATATATATATATATATATATATATATATATATATATATATATATATATGAGCCATACATATCCAAATGGGCTCAAATTTTATATATGAGATGTTCACGAGATGTTTAAGTAGATCAACAGATTAGATTTAAAAAAAAAAATTGCATCATGAAAAACTACTTGAGTGTATTCCGCTCCGGATACACTCGAGTGTATTCTAGTCTGACTATATATATATATATATATATATATATATATATATATATATATATATATATATATATATATATATATATATATATATATATATATATATGAGATGTTCACGAGATGTTTAAGTAGATCAACGGATTAGATTTTCAAAAAAAATATTGCATCATGAAAAACTACTTGAGTGTATTCTAGCCTCACTATATATATATATATATATATATATATATATATATATATATATATATATATATATATATATATGAGTTTGCCTTTGTTGTCCGCGCGGGTACACTAGCAATTGCTAGCCGTGACAAATTATCAGTGGTATCAATTGTAAATATTTGAAGTGAGCTGGCTCGTGTGGTAATTGACAGATTACGGTGGCATCAATTGTAAATACCACACCATTAGTTGCCGTTCTAATTTACATCGACTGTGTCGACAACTTGTAGTTTGCGATCTGTTACCTAGTCTCCACCGCCTTTCTCTCGCCGATGCCAACTCCTCCGCCACCCTATTCGACTTCGACATGCTCACACTCAACAACCTCAAGCTTCTCGGCGACGCCCACCTCCGCAACGACAACATCCACCTCTCTCGGGACCTCCCCGTCCCCAACTCCGGCCCCGGTCGCGCGCTCTATGCCCGTCCCATCTGGTTCCGCAACCTGGCCACCCGAGCCCCTTTCTCCTTCTCCACCTACTTCTCCTTCTCCGTCACACACCTGAACCCCACCTCCATCGGCGGCAGCCTCGCGTTCCTCCTCGCATCTGATGACAAGTCCTTCGGCGATGTCGAAGGGTTCCTGGGTTCTCATCAATGCCAACGACGTCGTCGTAGGGTCGGGGGACATTGTCCTTGTCGTGGAGTTCGACACGCTCGTGGACGTCGAGTTTAGTGGCATCAATGGCAACCACGTGGGGATCCCATTCTTGATGATCTATTGGACCTGCTCCTTCTCATATTGTGGAGGGAGGTGCTTTGCTCAGTGGGGGGTAGTGATGTGGGTAGTGGGAGTGTTTGTGTCTTTGAGGCTATATGACAATCAGCAACTTCAATTGTCTTTATTACTTCTTCGGACAACCAACAACTTTTGTTTTGTTTTCCTACTCTCATTCATTGTGTTAAACATTCATCCACGCCACTTCCATTATGACGTTGAAGTGTTTGCTGAAATGTTACTATGAATTGTTCATGATGCTGGTGTTGGTAAATAAAAGCTAAAGTTCCTATCACTATTGATGTTTACAAAGGTTGCAATTTACTGAAAGGTTCCGACCTGATACCACTGATCTCATTTTGTATGAAAGAGTAATTTTTTTAAATACTAAAATGAACAACAAAAGTTCATAAAAAAGTAACTAAGTAGTACATATTGTAACTATTTAGTATGTAAAGTAATTATTTGATACGAAAATAACTTCAGGTCACCAAAAATAACTATGTGGTATAAAAAGTAACTATAACGTAAAAAAATAACTATATGATATAAAAACTAACTATCTGACACCAAAAGTAAACACGAGGACATACAAGTAATTATGTGCTATAAAAAGTAACTATCTGACACTAAAAGTAACACCATGACATAAAAAGTAACTAACTGAAACCGGAAGTAACAATAGGACACAAAAATTAACTATATGGTAAAAAAATAACTAACCGACATTTACAGTAGCAACATGACAAAAAAAAGTAACTATCCGGCACTGAAAGTAAGAACATGACACAAAAAGTAATTATATGGTAAGAAAAATAACTATCTAACATGAAAAGTAACAGAGACATAAAAAGTAACAAAAAAACAATAAAGTAACTCAATGAGTGGAAATAGCAATTTTGATCGATGCCATAGTCCAGGCTGCTAACTCAAGAGGAAGAGTGATGATCTCGTAACCCATAAAGTAATTATAAGAACACTAAGGGTAACGATAAGAACACCAAGGGTATTTGTAAGAACACTAAGAGTAACTATAAGTACAATAAGAGTAAATGTAAGAACACTAAGAGTAACTGTGACAGTAGAGAAAAGCAACCATGTGATTCAAAAAAGTAACTCTTATACTTTGTAAAAGTAACTCTACCAGAGGAAGGTAAAGCACATATCACAAAAACAATGTGTATGGAACACAGAGTACACAGGGACATCTTGTAAGTCACTGTATGAACACAAAAGCAAGTGTTCTATTCCAAAACAAAAGTATCTATATTAGAACTCACTGACAAATAAAAGAGATGAACTCGTCATTGATAAAGTAATTATAAGAACATCAAGAGTAACTGTAAGAGCACTACAAGTAATTGTGAAAACATAAAAGTAACTTTGTGCATTCAAAAAATAATTGTTATACTCTGTAAAGTAACTCTTGTGGAGGAAGGTAAGTCAAATAGACGAAATCAGTGTATGTGAATCACATAGTAACAAACTGACATTTTGTAAGTAACTGTACAAACATGAAAGTAACTGTTCTAATCCAAAAATGTAAGTATTTCAGAAGAAAGAGTATTCATTCGACACAAAGAGAGACAAATATTCTTCAAAGAGTAACATCTGATCAGAAAAGATTCTTTGTAACATTATCAATGTATACATAGAGCTTCTAGAGCTCAAGGTAATAACAACAATAGATTCCAAACACAAGTCAAAATACAGGAAGGATTACAAATCAATTTCAAATTACTACACAAGAACAACCCATTACAGATTTGAATATGCCTCAAAATAAACTAATTTATTTCTCTATTTTTGTATTATATTTTATCTCATTGTTTCCTTTTTTCAAAATAATATCATTTTTCCCACCAAAATCAAAAAATACGTCCATATATTTACTGATTGTATATTTTCTGCACTGTTACTTTTTTTGGTCTTAGAGTTACTCTTTGTGTACCATATAGTTACTTTTTGTATACCATATAGTTACTCTTTTAGATGTGCAGGTAGCGAAAAATCAGGCTACCCGCGCGGGCAGCGAATAAATCCCCTCTAATAATTACTTTTTAGTACTAATTGTTACTCTATGAGTCAAATATTTACTTTTTGTTCTCCAATATTATATGGTATATTAGATAGTTACTTTTCATATGATATAATTTCAATTAAGTGCTATATCATTATATTCAACAAACTGGACATTTACAAGTCTGAGTTTATTTTTAGAGCAAGCAATTTGTCAATCTTTAATTTTAGCACGTCATCCAACCTGAACAAGTGTGGTTATTTATATCTGTGCTAGTGACGAATAAGTTAACATCGAACATTGTATCACGATACAAAAAGTAACTATTCGACATTAAAAATAACTATATGGCATGGAAAGTACCTATATGACATTAAAAGTATCATCATGATACAAAAGTAACTATCCGACAATGAAAGTAACATTAGGAAACAAAAAGTAACTGTATGGTATGAAAAGTAACTATTTGACATTAAAAGTAACATCGAGACACAGAAAGTAACTATCAGACATAGAAAGTAACATCAGGTCACAAAAAGTAACTATAATTTTCAGATTTATATTATAAGGAACATATTTTAGTTCATATATTTTAGGCCAGAAGTAGAGTGGCCTGCAATAGAAGTGGATTAAAAAAATATTTGTTGGACAATATGATAGTCAATAGTATCACATACTTAGGTTAACGAGGTTCTCTACCTATTGTGAGCTGAGTATAAGTGTAGGCTTTTTCATTAGTATGATGCGGGCTTATAATTAATGTTTACTTCTTCTGACCAAATAATACATTACATGTCAAATAGTTACTTTTTCCATCACATAGTTACCTTTTGTATCAAGAAGTTACTATTTCCACCACGTAGTTACCTTTTGTGTCGAATAGTTACTTTTACTATCATGAAAATCATATTTTTTATATCTATCATGAAAGCCATGTTTTACTCACTGTCAGTAAAAAAATAGTTTTGAGCTTCAGCTCGGTGGTCATTGCTGAAATTATTCATGTCTTCCTGCGTTATTAATTTTTCCTACGGTAAACATTTGTGTAAACTGAATTAATTATATTCTTTATTCAAACAAAACTTGAAGCAAAAATACTTGCTAATACAGATCGGTAAGCTTGTTTTTGAACATTCATCTTATGCTCTACTTTAAAACAACAGTTATACACCTTTGTGATATTTAATTTACGCAAGATTCCTCAATTGATCGGGAGCCTTATCCTGGAATTAATGAGATCAATGAATTGAAAAATGACTCATGAAACTATGTATCCATGATGTTTCCAATATAGAAAAAAATAAGAACATTGTAGGAGGTACGACTTGTTGTGCAAGTGAAAATGTCCACCTTTGTAAGCTCCAAAATCTGTTCTCTCTCACACAAACTTCAGATATCATCACACCCACCATACCACTAACTAACCATAAAGTAGGAAAAGAAGAACTCATGCAAGTGAAACAAAAGATACAGGGAAAAATCTTAATAAGAATAGGAGGATAAAGTAAAACACCTCGATAGAACTAGTATGAAGTCGTCACCATCTTCTAGCCACATAAACATAGAGTTTCATGGAGTAGGAACGGCTGGTCTGGGTTGAGAGGTGCATGGGAGATGGTGGTGTTGTATTCATACTCCATGGCTCACTATTCCCTTCCTCTGACCTCTGGTTCCTCCCCCTGCCCCAATCCCTCACCGCCTCCCTTCCTCTGACCTTTGGTTCCTCCCCCAACCCCAATCCCTCCCCGCCTCTCAGTTACAAAGCATCTCTAGGATCCCCGTCCGATGCGTGCATTGTGTATTCCTACTGCCAAGCCCCCAATGAATCATCTATTGTCTTCATCCCAGACCAAGATGAGGCACTAGAGCATACCCCTAGTTTCATATTTTGTAACATCTACCAGGTCATCGCCACCCACAACATGGCCTTTTTGAGCTTGAACTCCTCAACCGGCCTGTGGCCCAACTCTGGCTATGCGATGCCATCGACTGAGCTTGAACTCCTCAATGACCTTTCTGCTTGATGTAGCGTTTCCACTCCAGGCTAGACCTAGGTGCGACGTGGGCGTAAGTACCCTCGGGGATGGAGATTCTGAGGTCAGCAGAAACAAGGGCCTTCCCTCGAGCAGGGACCGTAGTCTCCATGATGTTGGAGAGGTTGTAGCCGGCGGAGAGGGCCGAGGCGCGGGTGGGGATCACAACATTCTCAGAGAGCTTCTTCACACGAAGGAGAGGGGTCGTGTCGCCGTTGATGGCGACGGAACCACCATTCTGGTGCTCGACCTTCTGGATCTTTGGGGATGGTTCCTCCACAGGAGGGACTGTGGGAGCGGCAGTGCTGCGGGTGCTATTCGATATCGCTGGTGTTGGGTAGGGATTTGAGATAGGTGAACGATGCCAGAGCTAAGACATTGATATATTTACCTTATGTGCCCCCGTGTCTTTGAAACACGGGTAACTTAACTTGCTACCCACGCGGGCATTGAAAAAACACCATATATATATATATATATATATATATGTATATATATATATATATCTATATATATGTATATATATGCCTATATATATATATATATATATATATAGACATATATATATATATATAGAGAGAGAGAGAGAGAGTCAGGCTAGAATACACTCGAGTGTATCCGGAGCGGAATACACTCAAGTAGTTTTTCATGATGCAATATTTTTTTAAAAAATATAATCCATTGATCTTCTTAAACATCTCGTGAACAACTCATACGCAAAATTTGAGCACATTTGGATATGTATAGCTCATGTTATGAAGACCGCAAAAATTATGCATTTCAAATTAGTTTCGTGCGTCAATTTTGTTGCCCTTGGATGAGTGACTTACACTCATCCAAATGGGCTCAAAATTTGTATGTAGCCTAGTTATAGTATGATAGTGAAGATCAACATTTTACATTTTGCAAAAAATAGTCTTGATATACAAACACACTTGAGTGTATTCGTGCGATCTGTACACTCGAGTGTATTCTAGTCTAACTCTATATATATATATATATATATATATATATATATATATATATATATATGTGTGTGTGTGTGTGTGTGTATATATATATATACATACTAGTGAACACACATGTGCACATGCACGTGACATATAAAATTTGTTGGAATTGCAATAGAAAAATGTCATAATGTTAATATTGTCAAATAATAAAAATTGGACTATTAGTTTCATAAATAATAAAAATACATATTCATTTTGTAACTGAAAGTTCATTATGTGACAAAATTCTACAGGTGATGTGACGCGTCTGTTTTCCCATCCAAAATTGAATTTTAATGAACTCATCCTCATATGAACAATTGAAGAGAGGTGGACACCTGATTGAAGAAGAAAATATGAGTTTAATTATTTAATAAGAAAGAGGAAATAAATAATTAATAAATTTTATAGTATAATATCTCACTTATTATCAATGCATGTAATCACTTTCTGGCGATTTAATCCTAGAGATTTTATAATTTGATTTCGAACCTTTCACATATGAAAAAATGATTAGTGTAAATATTCAGACAATTTAATAATATAATCGTATATGCAGTCAAAATACTTACAGTTCTAGTGATTATTTTGGCAAAATGTTGTGTTTCAATTGTAATTATTGATGATTTTGTATTTGTTGTCACACGAAGCTTTGTAATGACTTTTGTTGTAAGTATATACAAATAAAAATCATAAAACACAACTGGGAATATAAATTATATGGAAAATAAAAGTACCAATTCTGATTTTAAGATAGATACAAAACAAAATCAAAAAGTAATGTTGTGTTCGATGTCAAATGAAAGACTCATACATTATTTCTTAATATCTAAGGGAACTACATCTAAGACTTTAGCTGTTTGCTTCATTGTTGTTGGCGTCCCTTGTGATTCTTGAAAAAACGGTTGGGCATCTTGTGCTTTGAGATGAAAAAGCAATTGATTCCATTTTGCCTTTGATAATATGATATCCACCATATCTTCACCGTTTTCCTATATAAGACCAGTTTAATATTAATGCAGGTAAAAGTTCATCAATATTATATGTATATATGTATAAAAATATGGAGTACCTGTGAGTGGATATTGTTTAGCTCTACAGCGGTATAACCAAGGAGATGATGTGTAGCTGTTTCAAATAATGTTAATTTAATAGAATCAACAGCGTCCATGATTTCAATTTTCATAATGTACCTATAATCAACAAAAGGAAATATTAATTTATAAGCTAATTATAATATATTGATGTATTATATGATAAAAGAAGGTAAATTGCCTGAGGACACTATCTTTTGCTCCACCTTTGGGGCAGACCTTGCCTTCACCATTTTCATCATATACTTTCTTGCTACACCTCACACATGCATTGTACCAAAGGGTTCGATCACAGTAAATCTGTACAACTGTAGCCTTAATTTCATAAATGTGATCCTAAAAATATTCAACATGTTATTTTCATCATATTATATACATTTAAGTATTTGTATAAGTTACAAACATTGAGGTATCTTACTTTGCGTAGTGCACCACTCTGTAGTGATTCATGCAAGATGGAAATATTGATCCTTATTGGCTCTATATTCTCTTTTTGCATGGACACATTCACAAGTGATGAAGAACCAACACCACTTTCAGACAACCTATTGAATTTATAGAATTCAATTTAGAAAGAAATACATATGAACTACTGTTTGAATGTGAAATATGAAAATGACTACCTTGACTTCATTTCATCAACTCGTGGCAATGGGGGTTAAAGGGAAGTCTTGCTGTGTAAGTATTTATTAAATTAATATAAAATAAGTCTCACAAATATAAATAAATTCATTGATTGTGTCTTACCTTGGAAGCATCGAACTTGCAATCCAGTAATAACAACTATACTTCTCATTTCATACTGTGCTTTCAAGTTGTCATGTGACATCACAACTATTTTGCCCCACAGTGAGCACCTAGCCATAGTGTGCCTAAATATCATAAATATACATATAAGTGTTAGTAAATGAATACTTTGTTTTAGTGATTGAGTAATTTAAATAATTTTTATATATTACATTTCATTTTGTAATATGATGTCACACTTGGCAACCTGTTCACCAGATCTCTTCGTAATGCTTTGAATATCATCAACATTGGAAATCAGTCCAATGACATCTGTAATTGACATAGAAGACTTTTATGAATATTATAAAATGATATTATAATCTAAATTAAAGTAGAAATACCTATAAGAAATGTCTTCTTATCTTGAAGACCCTGAAAGTCATCAAACTCAGTAAACTGAAATGAGTAAACAGGTATTTTTTCACAATCTTCAGTTGCTTCAGCAACCACACAATTTTTGTTAAGTATGCACTCTTCATTTCACTTTGCATTTCTATAGTCATTGTGAATGTCTTCGACACAGACATTATTCAATACATAACACTTTCCTTCATTAAAAGTATTACTGAATTTGTTAACTGCATCACCAATTAAACGGGCTTCATTCCTCTCTCCCTAAGAAACAAAAAGATACATTGAGGCATTACATAAACACATGAATGTATTTTAAATTAAATAAGAACAAATTCAGAACTTTGTAATCTAGTATACCTCTTCATCGATAAACAACAATTTATGCTTCATTCTTCCCCTTGATATTTCATGTGCTTTCCATTTGAAGGCCACACGAACCTTTAAATTCCAGTTTAGGTATCGATGTACACGTCAAAAGGGGGTATAGTTATCTTTCATCATCCTATTATAACATTTACAGATGTTAGCTTAGAAAAGTTGTAAATACAAATAATCAACATGAAATACTAAGATAAAAACATACCATCAATAAAGGATAATACTTCTTTGTATACTATATTTTTTGTAAATGTTCCACCATTTAAATTCTTCTCTCCTGGTTTAACCAAGACCTTTGTCGTATTTTGAGATGTCCCTCTTGACAATGCTACATACAACTGTCCATGAGAGAATATAGGATGGGGCAAATAAATTCTGACATTAGGGATAGTTTGACCCTGTGACTTATTTATTGTCATTGCAAAACTCAAACGCATAGGAAATTTTTTCCGTTTAAAAGCAAATGGAAGACCATCATTGTCAGGAGTTATAAGAGGTATTCTAGGTATGAAAACTCTTTTTCCCCGTGCTTGACCAACTGTAACCTCTGCGTCAATTACATTTTTTTGAAACCCTTTACAAACCAGTCGTGTACCATTGCATAACCCATTTGTCGGATCAATATTTCGCAACAACATTATAGGACAATTTTTCTTTAGCCGCAATGCATGAGGGGGCAAACCGTTTGGAACTAGTGAATTGAGGAATTCTTCAGGGTAATTATGATTTTCATCATCAACAGCACTGTCAAAACTATAATATGTGATCTCCTCCCCAGGAAATTTTTGTATGAGATCATTATTCATTTCATCAACATACTCATTCTTCGTGCATAATATTGCAGGATTCATCATGTAGTCAGTCGACGTTGCATTATCACCGAGAGCTGGAAAGACATGTTGTATGAGTTGTTTCTTAGAGGTCGCATCATCAATGTACTCAAGAACCATTTCATGTGGGAGGCGAACATAATCGTCATCGAATACAGGTTCCGTTCCTTGTCCTATACGTAGTAGAAAGTTTGAGAATGTGGAATCTGACAAAGCTCTCATATTTTGCTTTAGTTTCAGTTTGTGCATTTTCTCCCAAAGAAATGAATTTATAAGACTCGAATCAATCATCTCACCTCTAGTTGCACGTCGAACAACAGGAAAAACTTGTCTGAAATCACCACCAAAAACTACCACTTTCCCCCCGAATGGTAGGCTCGATCCCGTGATATCTTGCAAAGTGCGATATAAGGCTTCAAAGGCCTGCCTCCTTGTCATGGATGTCTCGTCCCATATAATTAATTTTGCCGATCTAAGAAGTTCTGCTAGACTACTTTGTTTTCTTATGTTACAAGTTGAATTGTTTTCAACTTTAATTAGAATTTTGAATCTACTATGAGCAGTTCTCCCCCCGGGTAAGATCGATGCTGCAACCCCATATGTCATTGTTGTGATTGCTATGAAACCCATAGACCTTACTTTTGCTAACAATGCCTTGTATAGAAATGTCTTTCCAGTTCCACCAGGACCATCGACAAAGAATACACCAGGCTGATTTCCCACTATGTAGTTGAATATCTCATTGAATGCATGTTGTTGGTCATAGTTTAGTGATGAAATGAATTATATATCCTCTTCGCTTACTTGAATATTCATCTCTTCAGCAATTTCACGTGACATGTTTTGTCCAATATTTATTGATAAATCATCATCAACAGTTAGCAAGTCATAATCCTCTATAACCTTCCCCATGCTCTCAAGAATAGATATAATATTTTGTAGCACAATCTGCTCCAACTGATGCTCATCGGTAATTCCGGTCCTACGAAAATCTTCCGACATATCATTCAAGCTTGCATCCCAGAAAGCTCTTACATTTGTTGGTTCACAATAAACTAATATTGTAGCAAATAATCTCCGTAGCGAAACTGGGAATTCAAAATGTGTTGTCTCAGTTAAACATTCTGAAATTGTATCGTCACTCTCAATAAGACCCCGATGTTCAGCTGAAAGTTTGAATGTTGGTTGGATAACACCATTGACAGTCCTCAAACTCTCAAATGAAATTGAACCCTTTACATGATTTCGTAATATCCTCAAATAATACCTCTCACCTTCAACATGATTTACAGTAACGATACGACCAATAACCTCTCTTTGCTTTCTTTTCTTCCAATATTTTCCAAATCTATTCCATACATAACTCTCAGGGAATTGTTTATAAAGATATTGATGAGATTCTTCATCGTTTGAGTTTGTCACAAAATACTTAGTGAGCATTGTCCTGCAAACACCATCTCATTCCATAACATTTTGCAAGTTACCATCTTCTAAGAATGTGACACTATGCATGTTAGGTAGATGCAATTGCAAGGAAACTATGGATGGTTGTATTTCACTAAGTTTGAACTCAAATATCCTCCGCATTGCCTCCGGTGGAGATATCCATCGAGCATGTCTAAATTGATTCACCTCATTGACGGTCTGGTCTGCAATATCAAGTGCTATGTTGACTGAAGCCTTATCATGCCCCTTATATATATACTTGAAGAGGTATTTGACTGCTTTGATGCTCGAACATACCTCCACGTTAATATGACACCTATATCTCTGTAACAAATACAGATTATATGGTGCCACCCATCTATTATCTAGTGTGGATCCTCTTACATCAACAGTGACTCCATTGTCTCTTCTCCTATAAATTAGATATGAATCTCTGCCTTGCATGATATTGGAACAAAAATTCCTTGGATATCAGAAGCGACACTCCTTATTTACCATGCAAGCATTTTTAGGGTTTAGGACACCACACGGTCCATGCAACATGTGTTTGACAACCAATGCATGTAATAAAGGATGTCGTTCAGGATCTGGAGTTTCAGCACAAACTATGTTATCATACTGATCTGGATTGACGATCTTATAGTCACGTTTCATGATGATAAGAATGTGTGCATGCGGAAGTCCTCTTTTCTGAAATTCAATAACATGAACACGTGCCACTACGATGCCAAATATATTTTTCTTAAATAGTTGGTCCTTTAGATCCTCCAATTTTGCTCTAAAAACCCTAGCTGTTAAATCTGGTCTGTTTTGAGCTAGTTGTCTAGGGAATAACTCTGTTTTTATCTCATCCCAATCTGGATTACATGTCATTGTTAAAACGATATCGGGTTTGCCATATCTTTGTACCAATTCCATGGCATCCATGTATCTACGATGCATATCACGTGGTCCTCCAATAAAGGACGAAGGTAATACAATTCTTTTACCTACCATACTGCTATGGACTTCTCCAGATCTAATACTATCAGTGATTCGTTGATACAAATCAGCACGTATTCGCTTTTGCTCCTTTGTGATATAGTTTAATCGTGTTGATTCTATCTTGATGTACATGTCAACAACATACTATTGAAGGAGACGACCCGCATACAATAAGATTGATTTGTCAAGCACATGCATTTCTAGTTTGTAACAATAGTATTCTCTCACATATATCTTGTTTCGACCACCATCATCTAAAAAACATTTGAGAATGATGTGAAATACAATTTTTTAAAATTGGTACATAATTTGTTAATCTGTGAATATATATATTCAACTAACCTGCTATGTTCAAGCCCATCACATCTTCAACAGAATGTGATGAGTTATGTAGCATGGAATCCCACAGCACACCAGCTTTGGGGTGGTGTGGATGCCAACCGAATTCACCATTGGGAAATAACAAGGAATATGACAGAGGATCATAACATCCTAAATATGATTGCACTATACGTGGTTCACCTGAATTGGCATAAACAGCTATGCTTCGTTGTTGTGCACCACTGACATCATTGCCCTCAATCCAGATACCCGCAACTTGTGAAGTAGTTGGAGAATTATATGTCCTCTGATCTAGATGTGCATCTTTATTGATGGAAATACTAAAATTATTTGACATCAGAACATCATTGAGGCTCCGAAAAAACTGAGCATATGGATTTACAGACAATACATGCATTAGTTTAGTAACTAATTCAATATTTAGTGAAGGAGTTGCCTTCATTCTGTTCTGTACCTCAAACTCAGTGTCATAGAAATAGAGTTGTAGGTATTTCGGTCCATTACTCCCAGGTAGTAATCTATTTATGAAATGATAAATTTGACCCTTTACTCGAAAAGTATATATGCCATTCCACATACTACGCAAATTTTCATCCAGATGGATATCGTGTGATGTGAATGCAAAGTGACTATTGTAACTTCGAATGGATCTCAGAAATTCCATAGAATCTGGTGTTTGCGATGTGTACAAATTGTATAGTTCTGTTGGAACAGGATTGGTAACTAAATGTACCTTTCCATTCATACAACAAAAAGATGGTGGTTCAACTTGGAAACATTTGGCACCACAAAATTTGCACAAACTACATGTGGATAACTTATGTGGCTCATTGAGAAGATTGTCAAAAATTGGATTGGAAATATCAACACCAGAAGAATCTTCAACATTTTGATCCATGCTTGAAATATAGAAATCCTCCGTCTCTTCCACGATACTTGCATCTAGTTTGTTAGAACAAAAGATGAGTACAAATGTTAACTCATAGAATAATGCATGAGGTTTGTAACTATTACCTTCATTACATGGGACTGCCAAGTCAGCAACCTCATGCGGATTGTTGCACTCCTCAAAGGTACTATCGTTATTTGTAGGGTCGGAGCAAACATGCATATCAACATGATCTCCATTGGGAACATTGTCAGTCCGAGGAAGATAGGAAGTGCCCGGTTTCCAATGAAGTCGTTGCAACATCGTTCAACTGTTCTTGACATCGTTTGAGGAATTGGATCAAGAATCTTCGTTGCCTTGCTCGCCTATGAATTCTGCTGACAACATTATCCACATGATGTTGGAAGTTGTTATCATTCGAGATAATAGGCTGAAACGATGCTCTTTGACCAGGTGTTGAGTGCATGCCTTCATTCAAAACTTGACTAACTTCACTGCCCCCTTCAAAATATGGGTGCATATCAATCCTCATCTTCATATAGGGTGGAAAACTATTATAAATCTTAGAATATCTTGTAAGAAGTTCTCCACCTCCTTCAAATCTGGCACGCCTATGCATCTGTCTACTTCTAATAACCATTCGACGATGGTATCTATGCATCCGTTGAGTGGATCTCAAATTATCATGGAAAGTACAACTTTGAATTTGTTGAGATCTACCTGACTCTACTGAAGTAAGACACGATGCATGTGTGTTGCAAATTTTAGATGTCATGGTAGACGACAAACATATTTCCTCCATAGTTTGCATGAATCGTTTCATTTCAGATTGGAGTCAATGCGGGTTCTGTTTGGCAAATGAATCCCATCAATAAATTGGACTGGCCTCGTAACTTGTATATTTCAGTCTAGCATATATAAAACAAAATACCCAAAAAATAGAGCAAAATATGGACTGAATTCCTAAAATCTTGCTGCTACCTGGTCTGAATTAATCTGGATATCAGGACAAGAGAACCCAAAATGGAGACCAAAAAGACAACTCCCAGTGCCGTTGAGATCCCGAACCAAACAGCCGTTATGGACCTGACTTGCCCGAGTTAATAGACCTATTCATCAGTGACTGTCCGATTCTATTTTATTTGACCGTCGGATCGAGAACCTGAATATGGCAACGCGTGTTCTCATTCCCAACTTATTAGGGCAACGCGTGTTCTCATTCCCATTGCCATTTTCCAACCGCAATCTTCTCTCAAATACTCCCCGACCTAATCACAGCGACCACTCTGCCCTTCCCTTCTGACAGTCTGGTCAGCGTGATGGTTGGCCTCCAACCTTAGCGATGCCAAACGCCGCCAACAATGCCGAGCTTTCTAACGCCGACAGCTATTAGGATCTTCTCCGGCCACTGCTGTCTCCCATTACTCACTCCCTGACTCCATTCCTCACTCACCGACCATCGCGCTACTTTGTGCCCTAATCATAATAGCGGCGATTCGCACTGGAACATTTCCTAACTCGATCCAGCCTGCTTCTAGGACCTTCCCCCACCAACGGTCAACCCAACCTAACCCACTCCCAAACTTGGACGGAGATCCCCAAGTTAGCGGTTCCCATCGGTGGCCGATAGATCGGGGAAGCAGACCACAGTGCAACCCGAGCTCTTCAACTGCGTACAGGTATGTAGATTCAATCGGCCATTTTGCATTCACTTTTCCCCTTCTACAACTCGTTCGGATTCATGAATCTGGCAACCCGTATGAAATGGAATCCCTTTCTCACCGTTCCCCCTTTTCTATCTTATCCTTTCACAGCGTGGCCACCAGAACTCACTGGAGATGCTTCCCGTCTTCTTCTCCACGCTCCTCCTCAGTGGCTTCCAGCACCCGCAGATCGCAGCAGGGCTCGGCGCCCTCTACGTCGTCGGCCGATTCTTCTACTTCCACGACTACTCCACCGGCACACCGGAGAACTGACTCAAGCTTGACGGGCTCAGCTTCCCCGCTGTCTCGGCCTTGTCCTCTGCACAGCTTCTCTCGGATTTCTGAATATGATGATTGTTTTGTTTCAGGAAAGGGATGGAGGGGGGAGCATTTTTCAATTCACAATCGATTATGTTATGTTCAGTCCTTGTTATGTTTCCTGCTACGTTTACCCTTTGGTTGTAGAGAAGGGAAACAGATCCAGACAATTACTATCGTATTGGATTCCTGGTTCTCAACACATGTGCAATAATCTGCATCTTGCTCCAGGTTTTGTTGTTTTTGTCTATGTATGGTGTTTGAGTTTTGGCGGAGGTCCATTGTGTTATTGGATAGATTTACGCAAAAAAAATCTTCTGTTATTTCTTAGCCAGTTTTTATAAGATTATCTAATAAAATGAGCACTTAACCTACATCTTCTTGCACTACTCATACGCCTTACGATTTGAAAATGGTTCAGCAAATATCCCAGTGTAGGGCCGCATCATAGACTAAGCTATATCAAGATTAGATGATCCCTTTGGCCCATCACTGCCAGGTATATTAACCTTCAGTCCGTCTTTCTATCTCCTCAGCTTCCAGACTATGGCATCTGTGACAGCTGTTTTGCTGTATGATCTTGTTCTAAATGTTAAAAGTTGTGAGTAAGCTTGTTAAGATCTAATTGTTTCAACTTGTGATTATGCTTGCACAAATTTTATTCGAATTGTTTCAACTTTTGAGTAGGCTTACACCCAATTTGATTCTTGTTTTTTTGACATGTTAGTATGCTGGTACCTAATTTGATTCTAGTTGATTTGGCTTGTGAGTATGCTTGTACCTGATTTGATTCTAGTTGTTTTGACTTATGAGTATGCTTGTACTATTTTTGTTTACTAATAGTACTGATGATAGCAGCAATATGAAATGGATGTTTAGTTTTACTTGATAGCAGCAATATAAAATGGATGTTTGGTTTTACTTGAGCCAATATGCGACTTGAACATTATGTTCCTTTTAGCACATTTCGTAGTTGATTAACTGAATGTGAATGTGTGCCTCTAAATCACCATCTCAAGGGTGCAATAATAATATTTATATAACTATAGTAATTTTTTGAAAATATTTATATAGCTTGTGAGTTAGAGTTTCTTCTACAAACTGATGTGTCCATTAGATTACTATTTGTCATATCTTCAGTAAAATTATTATTATTATATTCGAATTTTATTTGAATTGTTTCAACTTTTGAGTATGCTTACACCCAATTTGATTCTTGTTTTTTTGACATGTGAGTATGCTGGTACCTAATTTGATTCTATCTGATTTGGCTTGTGAGTATGCTTGTACCTAATTTGATTCTAGTTGTTTTGACTTGTGAGTATGCTTGTACTATTTTTGTTTACTAATAGTACTGATGATAGAAGCAATATAAAATGGATGTTTAGTTTTACTTGATAGCAACAATATAAAATAGATGTTTAGTTTTACTTGAGCCAATATGCGACTTGAACATTCTGCTCCTTTTAGCACATTTAGTAGTTGATTGACTGAATGTGATTGTGTGGCTCTAAATCACCGTCTCAAGGGTGCAATAATAATATTTATAAAACCATAGTAATTTTTGAAAATATTTATATAATTTAGCTTTTCCATCCTCATTAGGATTGCTTTCCGATGTGCTACATGCGATTTACAAAAGCAAAAACCCATCCAATGGGAACAACATACTGGTTGCAGGAGCAAAAAGTGGAAAATGAGCATCAAAGTAAAAGGTTCTACATTGCCTCTCCAAAATTGGGTTTGTATTTTCACTTTACTGATGGTCTTTTGTTAAATTTGTTTTTCTAGTTTTATTGCACCTTAGCTTGTGAGTTAGAGTTTCTTCTATGATCTGATGTGTCCATTAGATTACTGTTTGTCATATCTTTAGTAAAATGCATCTGAGCTGTCCACTTTCTGGTATTGGTTTGATTGATGCAGCAACACATTGTAGGGCCGCATCATAGACTAAGCTACATCAAGATTAGCTGATCCCTTTGGCCCATCAGTGCCAGGTATATTAAACCTTTAGTTCATCTTTCTATCTCCTCATCTACCAGACTATGGCATCTGTGACAGATGTTTTTCTGTATGTTCTTGTTCTAAATGTTAAAAGTTGTGAGTAAGCTTGTTAAGATCTAATTGTTTCAACTTGTGATTATGTCTGCACAAATTTTATTCGAATTGTTTCAACTTTTGAGTATGCTTACACCCAATTTTATTCTTGTTTTTTTGACATTTGAGTATGCTGGTACCTAATTTGATTCTAGCTGATTTGGCTTGTGAGTATGCTTGTACCTGATTTGATACTAGTTGTTTTGACTTGTGAGTATTCTTGTACTATTTTTGTTTACTAATAGTACTGATGATAGCAACAATATAAAATGGATGTTTAGTTTTACTTGATAGCAGCAATGTAAAATGGATGTTTAGTTTTACTTGAGTCAATATGCGACTTGAACATTCTGTTCCTTTTAGCACATTTAGTAGTTGATTGACTGAATGTGAATGTGTGGCTCTAAATCACCGTCTCAAGGGTGCAATAATAATATTTATATAACTATAGTAATTTTTGAAAATATTTATATAACTTAGCTTTTCCATCCTCATTAGGATTGCTTGCCGATGTGCTACATGCGATTTACAAAAGATGTGTCCATTAGATTATTGTTTGTCATATCTTCAGTAAAATGCATCTGAGCTGTCCACTTTCTGGTATTGGTTTGATTGATGCAGCAACACAGTGTAGGGCCGCATCGCAGACTAAGCTATATCACGATTAGCTGATCCATTTGGCCCATCACTGCCAGGTATATTAAACCTTCAGTCTGTCTTTCTATCTCCTCTGCTACCAGAATATGGCATCTGTGACAACTATTTTGCTGTATGTTCTTGTTCTAAATGTTAAAAGTTGTGAGTAAGCTTGTTAAGATCTAATTGTTTCAACTTGTGATTATTCTTGCACAAATTTTATTCGAATTGTTTCAACTTTTGAGTATGCTTACACCCAATTTGATTCTTGTTTTTTTGACATGTGAGTATGCTGGAACGTAATTTGATTGTAGCTGTTGTTTCAACATGTGATTATGCTTGCACAAATTTTATTCGAATTGTTTCAACTTTTGAGTATGTTTACACCCAATTTGATTCTTGTTTTTTTGACATGTGAGTATGCTGGTACCTAATTTGATTCTTGCTGATTTGGCTTGTGAGTATGCTTGTACTTGATTTGATTCTAGTTGTTTTGACTTGCGAGTATGCTTGTACTATTTTTGTTTACTAATAGTATTGATGATAGCAACAATATAAAATGGATGTTTAGTTTTACTTGATAGTAGCAATATAAAATGGATGTTTACTTTTACTTGAGCCAATATGCGACTTGAACATTCTGTTCCATTTAGCACATTTAGTAGTTGATTGACTAAATGTGAATGTGTGGCTCTAAATCACCGTCTCAAGGGTGCAATAATAATATTTATATAACTATAGTAATTTTTGAAAATATTTATATAACTTAGCTTTTCCATCCTCATTACGATTGCTTGCCGATGTGCTACATGCGATTTACAAAAGATGTGTCCATTAGATTACTATTTGTCATATCTTCAGTAAAATGCATCTGAGCTGTCCACTTTCTGGTATTGGTTTGATTGATGCAGCAACACAGTGTAGGGCCGCATCACAGACTAAGCTATATCACGATTAGCTGATCCCTTTGGCCCATCACTGCCAGGTATATTAAACCTTCAGTCCGTCTTTCTATCTCCTCAGCTACCAGACAATGGCATCTGTGACAGCTATTTTGCTGTATGTTCTTGTTCTAAATGTTAAAAGTTGTGAGTAAGCTTGTTAAGATCTAATTGTTTCAACTTGTGATTATGCTTGCACAAATTTTATTCGAATTGTTTCAACTTTTGAGTATTCTTACACCCAATTTGATTCTTGTTTTTTTGACATGTGAGTATGCTGGTACCTAATTTGATTGTAGCTGTTGTTTCAACTTGTGATTATGCTTGCACAAATTTTATTCGAATTGTTTCAACTTTTGAGTATGTTTACACTCAATTTGATTCTTGTTTTTTTGACATGTGAGTATGCTGGTACCTAATTTGATTCTAGCTGATTTGGCTTGTGAGTATGCTTGTACCTGATTTGATTCTAGTTGTTTTGACTTGTGAGTATGCTTGTACTATTTTTGTTTACTAATAGTATTGTTGATAGCAGCAATATAAAATGGATGTTTAGTTTTACTTGATAGCAGCAATATAAAATGGATGTTTAGTTTTACTTGAGCCAATATGCGACTTGAACATTCTGTTCCATTTAGCACATTTAGTAGTTGATTGACTAAATGTAAATGTGTGGCTCTAAATCACCGTCTCAAGGGTGCAATAATAATATTTATATAACTATAGTAATTTTTGAAAATATTTATATAACTTAGCTTTTCCATCCTCATTAGGATTTCTTGCCGATGTGCTACATGCGATTTACAAAAGCGAACTCCCAGCCAATGGGAACAACATACTGGTTGCAGGAGCAAAAAGTGGAAAATGAGCATCAAAGTGAAAGGTTCTACATTGCCTCTCCAAAATTGGGTTTGTATTTTCAGTTTACTGATGGTCTTTTGTTAAAAAAAGTTTTCTAGTTTTATTACACCTTAGCTTGTGAGTTAGAGTTTCTTCTATGATCTGATGTGTCCATTAGATTATTGTTTGTCATATCTTCAGTAAAATGCATCTGAGCTGTCCACTTTCTGTTATTGGTTTGATTGATGCAGCAACACAGTGTAGGGCCGCATCATAGACTAAGCTATATCAAGATTAGCTGATCCCTTTGTCCCATCACTTCCAGGTATATTAAACCTTCAATCCATCTTTCTATCTCCTCAGCTACCAGACTATGGCATTAGTGACAGTTGTTTTGCTGTATGTTCTTGTTCTAAATGTTAAAAGTTGTGAGTAAGCTTGTTAAGATCTAATTGTTTCAACTTGTGATTATGCTTGCACAAATTTTATTCGAATTGTTTCAACTTTTGAGTATGCTTACACCCAATTTGATTCCTGTTTTTTTGACATGTGAGTATGCTGGTACCTAATTTGATTCTAGCTGTTGTTTCAACTTGTGATTATGCTTGCACAAATTTTATTCGAATTGTTTCAACTTTTGAGTATGCTTACACCCAATTTGATTCTTGTTTTTTTTGACATGTGAGTATGCTGGTACCTAATTTGATTCTAGATGATTCGGCTTGTGAGTATGCTTAACCTGATTTGATTCTAGTTGTTTTGACTTGTGAGTTTGTTTGTACTATTTTTGTTTACTAATATTATTGATGATAGCAGCAATATAAAATGGATGGGTAGTTTTACTTGATAGCAGCAATATAAAATGGATGTTTAGTTTTACTTGAGCCAATATGCGACATGAACATTCTGTTCCTTTTAGCACATTTAGTAGTTGATTGACTGAATGTGAACGTGTGGCTCTAAATCACCGTCTCAAAGGTGTAATAATAATATTTATATAACTATAGTAATTTTTTGAAAATATTTATATAGCTTGTGAGTTAGAGTGTCTTCTATGAACTGATGTGTCCATTAGATTACTATTTGTCATATCTTCAGTAAAACTATTATTATTATATTCAAATTTTATTCGAATTGTTTCAACTTTTGAGTATGCTTACACCCAATTTAATTCTTGTTTTTTTTGACATGTGAGTATGCTGGTACCTAATTTGATTCTAGCTGATTTGGCTTGTGAGTATGCTTGTACCTGATTTGATTCTAGTTGTTTTGACTTGTGAGTATGCTTGTACTATTTTTGTTTACTAATAGTACTGATGATAGTAGCAATATAAAATGGATGTTTAGTTTTACTTGATAGCAGCAATATAAAATGGATGTTTAGTTTTACTTGAGCCAATATGTGACTTGAACGTTCAGCTCCTTTTAGCAAATTTAGTAGTTGATTGACTAAATGTGAATGTGTGGCTCTAAATCACCGTCTCAAGGGTGAAATAATAATATTTATATAACTATAGTAATTTTTGAAAATATTTATATAACTTAGCTTTTCCATCCTCATTAGGATTGCTTGCCGATGTGCTACATGCGATTTACAAAAGCGAACACCCAGCCAATGGGAACAACATACTGGTTGTAGGAGCAAAAAGTGGAAAATGAGCATCAAAGTGAAAGATTCTACATTACCTCTCCAAAATTGGGTTTGTATTTTCATTTTACTGATGGTCTTTTGTTAATTTTTTTTCTAGTTTTATTGCACCTTAGCTTGTGAGTTAGAGTTTCTTCTACGATCTGATGTGTCCATTAGATTACTGTTTGTCATATCTTTAGTAAAATGCATCTGAGCTGTCCACTTTCTGGTATTGGTTTGATTGATGCAGCAACACAGTGTAGGGCCGCATCATAGACTAAGCTATATCAAGATTAGCTGATCCCTTTGGCCCATCACTGCCAGGTATATTAAACCCTCAGTCCGTCTTTCTATCTCCTCAGCTACCAGACTATGGCATCTGTGACAGCTGTTTTGCTGTATGTTCTTGTTCTAAATGTTAAAAGTTGTGAATAAGCTTGTTAAGATCTAATTGTTTCAACTTGTGATTATGCCTGCACAAATTTTATTCGAATTGTTTCAACTTTTGAGTATGCTTACACCCAATTTGATTCTTGTTTTTTTGACACGTGTGAGTATGCTGGTACCTAATTTGATTCTAGCTGATTTGGCTTGTGAGTATGCTTGTACCTGATTTGATTCTAGTTGTTTTGACTTGTGAGTATGCTTGTACTATTTTTGTTTACTAATAGTACTGATGATAGCAGCAATATAAAATGGATGTTTAGTTTTACTTGATAGAAGCAATATAAAATGGATGTTTAGTTTTACTTGAGCCAATATGCGACTTGAACATTCTGTTCTTTTTAGCACATTTAGTAGTTGATTGACTGAATGTGAATGTGTGGCTCTAAATCACCGTCTCAAGGGTGCAATAATAATATTTATATAACTATAGTAATTTTTGAAAATATTTATATAACTTAGCTTTTCCATTCTCATTAGGATTGCTTTCCGATGTGCTACATGCGATTTACAAAAGAGAACACCCATCCAATGGGAACAACATACTGGTTGCAGGAGCAAAAAGTGGAAAATGAGCATCAAAGTGAATGGTTCTACATTGCCTCTCCAAAATTGGATTTGTATTTTCAGTTTACTGATGGTCTTTTGTTAAATTTGTTTTTATAGTTTTATTACACCTTAGCTTGTGAGTTAGAGTTTCTTCTAGGAACTGATGTGTCCATTAGATTACTATTTGTCATATCTTCAGTAAATTTATTATTATTATATAGTCCAAAACTTATTTATTGAGGAACCTACCATGTACACATTTGGAATAGTGTTAATTGTCTCTTTCCAAAAACGTGGCACTTTGTAGGATAGATGTTTCCTAATGAACAAAGCAACCAGGTGAATCGAGATGAAAAGCTAACAACCAAAGAGGTGGGAATACTAAGAACTTTATTTTCTCTATAGAAGTTATTGTTATTATATAATTAATGGCTACGATCAGGAAACTACTGATATGTTTCCTGACAGACATCATGTTTACTAATAGTACTGATGATAGCAACAATATAAAATGGATGTTTAGTTTTACTTGATAGCAGCAATATAAAATGGATGTTTAGTTTTACTTGATAGCAGCAATATAAAATGGATGTTTAGTTTTACTTGATAGCACCAATATAAAATCGTGTATTTTCCACATGATAACTTACTAGAAATTTTGTCTTCCACCAAATTGAAGCAGATAACAACGAATACGCCTCCTTGATAGCAGCAAGCTTCGTAGATGGCGAATCCGGAGAAGGCTGAACGGATTGGCAGCTTCGTTGGTGAATTACTGAATCAGGCAGCTAGAGAGGTGAACACATTGCGCAAGAAAGCAGAAAGAAAGAACCCTATCAGATAAGTATTAAATGTAGAATATATGAGTTTACAATGATATATCTTACCTAGATGTTGTTGGATAAATTGGACATTATAATAAATCCCTTTGTTTCGATGATGACAAACATTTCATTCTTGTTGATCTAACGTGCTACTTGAGTGTTGCAGGAATAAAGTGGATGACAAAGCTCTAGGGAAACTATACGCTTGAATGATTGTAAAAGTAATACAATGTAATCAATTGTAAACTTGTACAAATATATAATGTACAAGTACTTAGATCTCATGTAAATCAAGCGTTAGATCTTCCCTAGCCAATCACCACACTTAGACAGGTCATCCCTTTCAAATAGGTTCACAAATGCACACTCATACATTTACTTAGTGCCTAAATTGAAAGATTGAAACAGAGTCAATCTCGGTCGACCAAACTCCTCGACCGAGACACTCTCGGTCGACAAACTCCTCGACCGAGAATGACCCAAGTAGTCGTTAGACACAGCTGACAAAGTAGTTGGCAGTTGCAAATGAATGTTGATCCAGAGAGCCTGTCGGTCGACAAAACTTCGACCGAGTAGGTGTCTCGGTCGACCATTTGTCGACCGAGATGGTCTCTGACAGCAACTGCAGAATAAATTAATTAGCCGTTGTTAAAGCAACAACTTTGTACCTAACGGCTAGTTAAGCACTTAGAAGTCCCTAGAAGTTGTCTAGAACGTTCTTAAGTATTCATAGGCCACTCCTATAAATAGGACATGCCTTAGGACACCAAAAGGGACTGAAGATATACTTGTGCTATACTTGAGCTTGAATACACACTTGCAATCTGTTTTAGAGCAATAGAGCAATTCCTACACTTGCCATTCATTCCTATTGCTCCCATTTCGTGTCCTATAGGCTAGTATCTCCTATCCACTACAATCACATTGTCATACACATTGGTTAGGAGATATAAACGCTTGATATAGGAAAATCAAGCCTTGTGCTTACAACGGTATTGTAATTTCTATTTTCCTTCTTGTTTCTTTTTATCTTTTATACTCTCCTTGCTACTCCTAGGGTTGGAGGCTGCGGATTGGAGAGGGTTGACTTCTCAGGTGGAGAAGGGGACTTCAAGCTACTTCAAGAAGGCTATCGCACGGGAAGCTACTTCAGAAGGCTGGTGCAACGGGAGTTGGTGCACCTACTTCAAGGGAAGGCTGCTTCAAGGTTGGGCGATTACTTCTAGGTGAAGGCTGCTTGAAGGGTTTGGGAAAAGAAATTGTATTTTATGTAAAGTCCTTGCGAGGTAATAAAATAAATTTCTTTTCAAATCCCGGTTGGGTAAGCAACCGGGTAGTGGATTGATGGCTATAGTATTTGCTATAGTTGGAACCACTCTAAACCCTGTGTCTCTTTGTCCAATATTTTCATTGTGGTTGTTTGAGTTAAATAATTGTTAAAATATCTATAAAACTCTATTCACCCCCCCTCTAGTAGTTTTCAATTGGTATCAGAGCAGGCTTCAAGGAACCCTAACCAGGTCTTGAAGAATGAAGGGTGGAGGTGTCTACAACCGCAAGCAAAAGAAAAGAATGAACAAATCTTCAACAAGATGCGAGTGGTGCTTAGGAACAAGTCACACAACATCCAGTTGTCCATGGAGATCAAAGAAGGAAGATGAAAACAAAAATTGTCTTATTGCTACAACCAATGAAGAAGAAGAAGAAGAGGTAAGCCTTCTTGATTTATCAAAAGAAGAGCTAATTTCTAGTCTTGAAGAAACTCACAATAAATATATTGAGTGCAAGAAGAAATTAAAGAAATCTAGTAAAGCAAACGATGAGTTAAATACTAGACTTCTTGCTCTTACATCCGAAAATGAAGATTTATATGCTAAATTGAATACTCTTAGTTTTGAAAAAGATAGCATTGTTTCTGAAAACCGTACATTGAAATCATCTCTAAGTAGTAGTGATGTGAAGATTTTTACTCTAGAAACAAATTATGATCTTCTATATCAAGAAAAGGTTGAATTACTTGCAAAGTTAAATGATTTTCAAAAACAACCTGTTTTGTGTACACATCTAGATTATGATAATATAGTAAAAGAAAGGAATTCTTTATCATCTAATCTAGATCAAGCAAAACTAGATATTAAGAAAAGAATGGATGAGATCGCTAAGTTGCAACAAGAAGTTAGTAGGTTAAGCAACAATGGAATCCTTGATAGAATTTTTGATGATTCCTATCATCAAATTGGGAGAAGAGGACTAGGTTATAAGCCCAAAGGGAAATCTTATCAACAACCTAGTTGGAGAAAGACACGAGCACATCAAGCCACATTTGTACCAAAGAACAACCTAGAACAAAATCATAGAAAAAGACTGGAGGTTGATTCTATATGTTGCCATTACTGCTCACGTCTTGGACATTACTCTTTTTCATGCCCATACAAGAAAAAGAATGTTGAGTTAGTATGGGTTCCGAAACCCCCAAATTGAATTGATTAGACTAAGTTGAGATATGACCGAAGACTTTAAATTGCACATCCTTATGTCTATCTCAACTTAACATAAAGGGATAACAAAATGATTCAAGTAACTAAAATCTCTAACTTGAAAACTTATCTTAATTAAGGTCCTCAAAACTTAATTTTTTTTTATTAGTTGAGATTTGATCTAAAGATTACTTTGATATTCATATGTTTTATCTCAACTAAAACTGATTCTTAAATTGCATAATTGAATTAGACATAGTCTACATTTTACTCGAAATCAATAAATAGTTCTGTAGGTAAAACAGAAACCTTGTCGGTCGAAAAATCGTCGACCGAGCAGTCAGTCGGTCGAGAAATCGTCGACCGAACTGGTCACTGATTTCAGTCTGCAGTGAAATTACTGAACAACTGATTGATCAATGGCTATCTATCTGTTGTTAATGACTGTTTTACAAAACAAGTTGAAGATCTTTTTGAATATAAATGACATCATTCTCTAAGTTGAAAATCAAGTTTAGAAATCCCTATTTTATAATGTTTTACATGATTTTCTTTAAAGCATCTATCTAGATAGAAATCATGTGTTATGACATTTAGTTTAAATGATTACAATCACTGTATTTCATAAAATTATCATTCTATTGGACATGCTTTCACTATTTCATCATTAAGCATGCTGTTGTGTTAACACAAATAGATAATGATAATTGCATGCGTGAGTCTTGATGATAAGCAAGCAAAATAATTCATTGGTGATATGACTATTAAAAATGCTTGCAAAGAACACAATGTTACAAAATTTCTCAAATTGATATCTTTAAAAAGACTTGAGATATTGATCATGCTTTCATTGTTAAGAAAATGTTTTCATATTGAGTATCACTTAACATGCTTCATCATGATCATTATGTTTCATTGGTTTAAAATAAGCTTTGATTCATATATAAAAATCATGAATGATCATTGTGATTCGGATAATTGCAAATGTCATTAGCTTAAAAGCATCGTGACATAATAGATAATAATTGTGGACACAGCTTGTGATGAAGATGTTGCCATGTCAAGCCAAACAGTGCCTCTTAGAACAAAATATTAATATTTTTATCTATTTGCTTGTTCTAAGAAATCTAAAGCAAATATCTTGACTTTAAAGACATTAATCTTGCTTTCAAAATATATGTTTCTAAAAGAATCTTATGATAAGGGTATAAGGAGAAATGGGATTTGATATTTCTGTACCCATAAGCATATGAAACATCATTTACAATGAATGTAAAACATGCATTCTAGAAAAATCTAGGACAAAGACTTCACTAATGATGCTCATATTAAGTTTTTATAATGGGTATATCTTAATGTGCTTCAAATTGATATTTATAGCTATCTGCAGAAATTATACTTCACATATGTTTATCTTGGAAATCTGCAGAATTTGCCTCTTGGTTAAAATTAAAATTGACCAAGGGGCGCTATGGTCGTAGTCAAGGGCGACCTAAAATAAGCTTTGACAAAATGCTTATTTGGACATCATTTTATTGCACTTAATCTTAGTATACTTTTGATAAAGGTCAAAATCAAAATTTAAAATTATTTGTGACCTTAGAAGCATCAAACTGCTTAAATTGTAAGATTAAGGGGGAGCTCATAACAACAAATTGGTTTAATTGATTAAGAAGCTTAGAAAAACATTGTAAACATCTTTTGAAGCTTGTTACGACCTTAGTATTTTTACTCTTGATTATGAAGAAATCTATGAATTTCATAAAAATAATATAGCTTGTACTTAAAGGAACTCTCTAAACAAATCAGGGCTTAACATCCCTTGCATTTGGTTGGAGACATTTTTATGTACTCTAAGATTAAAGGATTCTCATTTAATTTAGGGCTTAACATCCCTTGATAAATGAGAAATAAACATTCATCATAAGCTTAAAGGAATCTCATATCATTTCAAAGCTTAACATCCTTTGCAAATAATTGAGACACAAATTGTGGATAAAATTAGACAAAAATGATATTAAATCCATGTTCCTAATAGGATATCTATTTAAGGGGGAGCTTAATATAAAATTAAGGGGGAGAAGAAATAAAATGTTCAAACTGGATATCTTTTTGAAATGACAAAGGGGGAGAAAGAATATAAAATCAAAAATATAAATGAGTTTCATCTTGATGGCCAGCACTCACTTGTAAAACAAGAATGGCTACAAAAGGTAATCCTCAGGTATGAAACTCACATGCTTTATATTTCCTTATTTCATATTTTAGGAAATGTTTGTCATCTTCAAAAAGGGGGAGATTGTTGGATAAATTGGACATTATAATAAATCCCTTTGTTTCGATGATGACAAACATTTCATTCTTGTTGATCTAACGTGCTACTTGAGTGTTGCAGGAATAAAGTGGATGACAAAGCTCTAGGGAAACTATACGCTTGAATGATTGTAAAAGTAATACAATGTAATCAATTGTAAACTTGTACAAATATATAATGTACAAGTACTTAGATCTCATGTAAATCAAGCGTTAGATCTTCCCTAGCCAATCACCACACTTAGACAGGTCATCCCTTTCAAATAGGTTCACAAATGCACACTCATACAATTACTTAGTGCCTAAATTGAAAGATTGAAACAGAGTCAATCTCGGTCGACCAAACTCCTCGACCGAGACACTCTCGGTCGACAAACTCCTCGACCGAGAATGACCCAAGTAGTCGTTAGACACAGCTGACAAAGTAGTTGGTAGTTGCAAATGAACGTTGATCCAGAGAGCCTGTCGGTCGACAAAACTTCGACCGAGTAGGTGTCTCGGTCGACCATTTGTCGACCGAGATGGTCTCTGACAGCAACTGCAGAATAAATTAATTAGCCGTTGTTAAAGCAACAACTTTGTACCTAACGGCTAGTTAAGCACTTAGAAGTCCCTAGAAGTTGTCTAGAACGTTCTTAAGTATTCATAGGCCACTCCTATAAATAGGACATGCCTTAGGACACCAAAAGGGACTGAAGATATACTTGTGCTATACTTGAGCTTGAATACACACTTGCAATCTGTTTTAGAGCAATAGAGCAATTCCTACACTTGCCATTCATTCCTATTGCTCCCATTTCGTGTCCTATAGGCTAGTATCTCCTATCCACTACAATCACATTGTCATACACATTGGTTAGGAGATATAAACGCTTGATATAGGAAAATCAAGCCTTGTGCTTACAACGGTATTGTAATTTCTATTTTCCTTCTTGTTTCTTTTTATCTTTTGTACTCTCCTTGCTACTCCTAGGGTTGGAGGCTGCGGATTGGAGAGGGTTGACTTCTCAGGTGGAGAAGGGGACTTCAAGCTACTTCAAGAAGGCTATCGCATGGGAAGCTACTTCAGAAGGCTGGTGCAACGGGAGTTGGTGCACCTACTTCAAGGGAAGGCTGCTTCAAGGTTGGGCGATTACTTCTAGGTGAAGGCTGCTTGAAGGGTTTGGGAAAAGAAATTGTATTTTATGTAAAGTCCTTGCGAGGTAATAAAATAAATTTCTTTTCAAATCCCGGTTGGGTAAGCAACCGGGTAGTGGATTGACGGCTATAGTATTTGCTATAGTTGGAACCACTCTAAACCCTGTGTCTCTTTGTCCAATATTTTCATTGTGGTTGTTTGAGTTAAATAATTGTTAAAATATCTATACAACTCTATTCACCCCCCCTCTAGTAGTTTTCAGATGTATTGAATGTGCGGCTGACTTTAGATGTTGGCGTTTTCAGAGACGGAGGAGAATGATGACTGGATTGGCGGCTGGCAGCTTCAACAGGAGGAGGAACCTATCAGATAAGTATTATAAAATTAGAATATTTGAATTGACGTGGTATATCTTACCTAAAGATGTATTGAATGTGCTGCTGGCGCTTTCACAGACTCAGGAGTCGTCTTATTATCTTACATGATCCCTCGTTTTCCATGTGTAGCGAAGGAAACATGAGGAAGAAAAGAAACCTACAAAGGAAACCAGGAGGAAGAACGGAGGAGAAAGAAAGTTGGGAAGGAAAGCAAGAGCAAGAACGCAGGAGGAAGAACCCTGGGAAGGAAAGCAGGAGGAAGATCGGAAGCAGTGTTGGGTGGGGGAGGGGTTGGATAGGTCAATCACAATTTTGTAAGTGGTCCGCTAGTCATGGCTATCAGAACGCAACTCCCCTTCCACGATTGCAGCAGTTGCTGTTGTGGTCAAGTTGAGCACAGGAACGTGTGGGGAGAGTTATTGTTGTATACGATAATTATTTGATAATAATGGAATGTGAGGATAATGGTGTAATAGATTCCTAACTGAATGTGCCACGATAATTATTAGATAATAATGGAATGTGAGGATAATTATTGGATAAAAAAAATAAAGAAGCGTTTTAAATTTTGAATTTGCCACGATCAGTACAGTTTGTCAAAGACGTGGTTAGCAGGAAAAATGTAATAGAACTCTCTTTTTACACGTGCATTGTTAAATTTTGAATGTGCCACGATCAGTTTGACAAAGATGTGCTTAGCGGGAAAAATGTAGTTAGAAGGAGGCGGTGTGGTCAGTTTTATTGATAATATTGAGGGATTTAAAAAATAAAAATGGTGAAAAAACGTGAGAATAGAGAGGATCAAGGAGAACGCAGCATTTCAAATCGTTGTGTTCTGCAAAGCTTAAAATGGCACAATTGTATTTTTTTTGAAAAACTCACTCTTTTTATAGTATATATATATATATATATATATATATATATATATATATATATATATATATATATAGGGTATATCTTCACTACCCGTGCAGGTAACTAAGATTCGCTACCCGTGCATCAGTTTTGTAATGGGAAGGTTGCATTTGTAATGAGACAATCCAAACTTGTAATGAGACGACCGAAATTGTAATACAAAGACTCGTTTTGTATTACAACGTTGTTATAGTAATAAATATATATTTATTACTGTAACAACGTTGTAATACAAAACGAGTTTTTGTATTACAATTTCGGTTGTCTCATTACAAATTTGGTTGTCTCATTACATATATGTGTCATCCCATTACAAAATTGATGCACGGGTAGCGAATCTTAGTTACCAACACGGGTAGCAAAGATATACCCATATATATATATATATATATATATATATATATATATATATATATATGTATATATATATATATATATGGCCCATCTTTATTGGCCGCGCGGGCAGCTACCTGCCCACCCTTCCGACCACTTTTTTCAAAAAAAAAATTGCAATTGTAGAGAACTCTTTTGACTAGCTCTCTAAAAAATTTTAGCCAAAAATAATATCATTTGCTCCTTCAAAATAAAAAAACCCGTCTTTATATATATCTACTGTATATTTTGTACAGAGTTACTCTTTTATTCGTGTAGTTACTTTTTTTTCACCATAGTTACTTTTTTGACAGTAGAGTTACTTTTTTGGCCAGGAGAGTTACTTTTTTGGCTGTCGGGTAGTGAAAATCCGGACTACCCGCGCGGGCAATGAATGAACGCCCATATATATATATAGGGCCCATCTTTATTGCCCACGCGGGTAGCTACCCACCCACCCTTCCGATCACTTTTTTTCAAAAAAAAATTTCAAAATTGTAGAGGACTATTTTGTCTAGCTCTCCAAAAAATTTGAGCCAAAAATAATATCATTTGTCCCTCCAAAATAAAAAAACTCATCCTTATATATATCTGCTGTATATTTTGTACATAGTTACTTTTTTTTGCCAGTAGAATTACTTTTTTGACACCATAGTTACTTTTTTTACAGCAGAGTTACTTTCTAAGCTAGGAGAGTTACTTTTTTGGCTGCAGGGTAGCGAAAATCCATGCTACTCGCGCGGGCAATGAATGAACATCCATATATATATAGACATATATATACATATACATATACATACATATATATATGTATGTATATATATACATATATATATACATATATATATATATATATACAGAGAGAGAGAGAGTGAGGTTAGGAAGTGTGTAGCGGCCGGTACATGTAACTTACGTGTACCGGCCATTAAAATAGTATATGTAGAGTATGTTGATAAAATCCAACCATATGGATTGATTCAACTCTATATAGATTAGATGTCTCTAAAAAATCATAACCATATCTTATGTAGATCATGAGATATAGCCATACATCATTTAATGGTTTATGCAATTTCTGCAACTTACCATTGATTAGAAAATAAACATTTTCTTTTATTGTATGCTCTATGAATATCAGATTGTGAAGATTTTTGGTACACATCTTATCTAAGGGGTATACTATACATTCATAAGGTTGGATTCATCATCATCATCATCATCATCTAAGCCTCAATCCCAACTATGTTGGGGTCGGCTACATGGATCCTTCGTTTTCATTCAGTATCATGGGCCATATTCTGATTGAGATGTAGAGATTCAAAATCTCTCTTTATAAGCTCATCCCATGTTAATTTAGGCCTTCCTTTTCTTCATCATCATAAGGTTGGATTATTCAATATAATTTTACAATCCCCATAAATGAAGGTGGGTACATGTAAGCTACATGTACTCGGGTACACAATTCTTTTAGCCATATATATATATATATATATATATATATATATATATATATACATACATATGAAAATGCATTTGTTAACCAACTGGGTCATAAATTAGTTATCCATCGATTTTGGTAACAATATGAGTGTTTTGGTTATAATTTTTTCATTCTAGTTACAAATTTTCACTCATGGTTACAATTGGGGTGTGATTTTTGTTCTTTAGAAATATCAGTTTTACTTTTTTGTAGAACACGATACAAAATTGACGTTGTTTTTGCGAAAAGAATATTTGTATTACAAATTTGGTCACCTCTTTACACTTTGACGCCTTCCTGTTATAAAAGTGCATCCTTATATATATATATATATATATATATATATATATATATATATATATATATATATATATATATATATATATATATATATATATATATATATACTAGTGAATGCACACGTGCACATGCATGTGACATATAAAATTTGTTGAAAATGTGTGAGGACAGGGCTCATCCGCGAAAGGGTCCTTACGGTAAAAGATATTTGTGTTGGTTGTTTGAAATGAGAGAATCAAAGAACCGTTTCCGTGAGATGGAGAGAGAAATACAGAATTAAAGATAATAAAAATTAATAGGAGAGTGTGAGAATATATATTTGTAGGAGCAAAATTCCTTGTAAAAAGGAGAGAAGAGAGTGATCAAGGAGAGTGCAGCATCAAACTCGCTCTTTTTATAGTATTATATATATATATATATATATATATATATATATATATATATATATACATATATATATATATTCTGACCAAATACATCTAAAACTTTATATCCATCTAACCCCCCTGTGATTAAGAAAAGGCTACACATCCGTGAAGTAGCCATATTATATCTTTTGTGAGGTGGAAGGTAAATACACTTTAAATTCAGTGGCAACCACTCCAACACTAAGTTTAGGGTGTCTGAAAAAAGGACATATTTATTCGCCACATTTTCACTATATGGTGGGATGTTGACTGCGTCTCATTTTTAATCACATTCCCTTCCACGAGGGAGGGCTGAGTTTATCTAAGTGTTAGACAGTCTAATTCCTAGAAATGCTTCGTCCTGTGTTGCGGAATATTTTTGAAAGAGTGGTATTACTAGTGCCAAGTTAGCAAAATATGTTATTTTAATTTTTTTTTCTCTAAAGAAAAACAACTACTTCTCCCGGCCAAAAAAAATATGCTTCACACGTATTTTGGGATTGTTAATCCAAATTCGCTAATGCAAGTTTTGTTGAAGACTAGACTTCATGAGCATCTACGCATTTACCGTGTGCCCATATACAGCCAAACAGGAAAAGAACAGACTCCCAACAGCCACGACAGTGCTCCGGTGTATGGAGGTCAATCTATGACGAAAAATGTAGAGAAAATGAAGGCAACCGTGACGCCGAGGGAGGAGTTTCTATTCAAACAAGGCGCGTGGTAGGCGTCTTGATAGCGGCCTCGCTGCTTTCTTGACTTTGTAGACGTATACTAATCAAATAAATAGACAGAGGGATATAATCGGCAAGGCTTTAGACTGAACATTGTTCAACTTAAGGAAACAGATGCCGAGTTTGATAACGATATTAAAGTATCTCACGACAAAGTGAAAATTTGGCAAATGTTGTTTGAAATGTCAAATAGTTTTGTATATTAATTTGGTTGTGTGTAGTAGGGTGTAGTTGTATGAGTTCGCAATGTAAAAATGTACATTAAATAAATACTTTGTCATCCGACTACACCCTACCAAATAAGCCCTTACTAGAAAACAACTCGATCTTATCCCTTACATATTTTGTCTGGTTATCACCGTAACGAATTTATCCCTTACATATTTCATCAAGGGAGCACGTATTCAGATCACCAAATTTGTCATGTTTGATTCTCATTCGGGTGTCTTTGCTTCGGCATAGTCTCAAACAGACAACCAAAGGAGTATATGATTTTCTATTGAAAGCGGTATTATATCCACCCTTTCTTAAAACGGACTTTTACATCTGCGCAACGGCCAAGCGGTCCAAATAACTCTCTTGTTCCGCACCGGAACCTGGTGTAAAGGCCCAAACAACTCCCCTGTTAGACGGACTTTTGCATTCTTCGTATACGGACTTTTACATTCTTCGTATGTGCCTTCATAGTTTAGATTGACTGACAGTGGCTTTCCCAAACAGAACAAAATCGTTAACAAAACATACATGGCAAAATTTCCAGTTCATGCCAACCCCTTTGATAGGTTGCCATTTCCCAAGATTAACGTTCTCGTTAATAAGATCACACTGTCTCCTTCATACATAGCACAAAAACATATGGAGAGAAATAGTCTCCTTGCTACACACCTTGTGTAGGCTTGTTAGAGGGTAATTTCTCACAATCACATAGGACTTGCACTTCACCAGAGTAAAATACAGTCTTCAGATACTCTGCAATCTTAATAGGAAAACAAACTTTGTACGAGGTGGCGAAAATGAAATCCCATCTTACGGTATCATAGACCTTGGTGAGATTAATTTTGATTGTCATAGGTTTCCTTTTAGACATCTTAGTGGAGTTTCTGTTGAACAAGTATTACCAGATACACGACGCCCAAGGATAAAGCTACTTTGAATTGGCCCAGTCAGATCCGTCATGATTTGTTCAACTCTCTTAGCAATAATTTTGGTTATGATTTTCATACAGACATTTGTGGTGGAGATAAAGTCTAAAGAGAGTAAAATGAGAGGTCATCACATTGAGGGATGAGAGTAGCAAGGGTGTTAGGCTACCTGAATCAAAGATGTCCATCAGAGAAGACATTGGCAACACATGATAGATATTGTGAATTGATTCCATTTCACTCAGATAAAGCCAACATATACACCATCAAACCTCAAGGCTTTTTGGCCACAGTTCATGAATGCAATCTTCCTTGTTTCCTCTTCATCTAGAATACAAGTCATGTTGTCTAAAGAAGCATTGGTGTTTTTAACAAAGTGATTATAGAAACTAAAGATTGAGGAATAGTGGTCTGGTCTACTCGATGGGATGAAAATAGCATACAAGAACCCTTAAATATGGAGCTTCAGCCTTATCTTCAACCCACTCCCCTCAATCATTCTCCACCTATATAATTTTATTGTTCCTTTGTCTAGATTTCACATAATGATGAATGAATTTATAACTAGTGTACCAAAGTTCTAGCCAGTTAGTTCTACTTCTTTGTCTCATATTTTCATCTATGATTTCAATAAGTCTTTCTACTCCTTATCAATACTGGTGTGTAGGATAAGAAGTTGAGCATCATTATGAACCTCAATTCTACTCTCCACCTCCACTATTTGTGATGGTGCAAGATTCTTCTTATGGAACATATTGCAATTATCGTTCTTCTCCTACTTTATATAGAAAGAGGTGTGACTTTAGCCATCACAACACCAAACATGAGCTCATCATTATAGTTGTACCTCAGGAAAAGGGAGAAATTTTTATTACTACACCAGATTATTTTGGTATTGCATGCATGTTCTCTTTTTCAAGGTTTAGCATTGAGTGGAAGAATGAAAAGTGGTCATATTTAATAGCACAGAATTGCTCCACAATATACTTAAGGTGGGCCTCTAACCATACATGGTTAATAAGATTCCTATCCAATCTTTGTTGGACACTTCCTCTTTTTTACTTGAACAACTTCCTTTGAATCCCGTATCAACCATGTTTCAGTAAGACATCAAATCTTTGAAATCTTATATAGACGAGGTGATCAACTTATAATTGGGATTCCTCCCCTTTTTTGATAGATTAATAATGAAAATAAAAACACCAAAATTCTCCGTGGATCTTATATGTTATTCACCATAGTTTTTAGGTGATTCAATAACCAACATCTAGGGCCAGGGCGAGGGCCTCCATACATGGAAGTTAGAAAACTAGTTCCCTACATATCCCCATGGACAAAATATGTGTGGCACTTGATAACTTGAAAAATTGTAAATGCAAATTCCAAATCATCCAAATTCCACCAGAATAGCCAAAAGCTTCAACTCTAAAGGAATGACTAAACCCCATTAAGCTGATGATCTGGCCAACTTGAGCACCACTACACAAAGGCTCAAGGGTGTAAGGACCCTGACCTCAGTTTTGGACTTACCCTGTTTGCTTTGCATAAACCTTGTTCTTAGATGTTTGCTAGGGTTTTGTTTGTGCTTTGTTGGAAGGTTGAGGTGCAACTTGCAAATTACCCAAGTTCTAGGGTTGGTGTGCAAGTTTGTCACCTTGAGAGATATATTCTCTCTCCTTGCATCCTTTAGGGTTGAACGGATGCGTTGGGCTCTTTGCTTGAGTTGCTTTGGGCCTCGTTTGAGCTTGTTGAAGTTTAGGCTTGTTGTTGGGCTTTCTTGGGTCTTGTTTGAGCTAGGTGCCACCTCCTTGCTTGGTGTGTCGAGCAGTGGTGTATCCGTTAGGGAGATGTATCGGCCAAGGGTGCTGGTGGGTGTGATGAGTTGCCATGTTGAGCGACACACACCCCTCCACCTAGCATCGTTTGTGTCACCCCTTATGGACACTTGGTGCTTGTTGCTAGCAAGGTGGCAATGGCTTTGGACATGTGGAGGTGGACGAGCTAGAAGGTGGTTTTGCTCCATTGACAAGTGTTCTTAGGGAGGAAGACACCTTGCTTGTTCCTACCCTTTACCCTCTTCTATATATCTCTCTCTCTTTTCTCTTGCTTGGTATCTCATTACCCCTTAGCTATTTGCTTCCCCTTTCTGGCCGAGAATGAGAAGAAGGAAGGAGAGGAGGTGGCCAATATAGCTGCTGCTATTACTGCTTTCTCCTTGGTGGTGGTTGATACATCCTGTTGCTTTTCTTCTCTTATTGGTGGCCGAAGCTTGGAGCTTGGAGTTGGGTTGAAGGTGGGTTACATAACTCCTAACCCTAACTATACTACTTCATTACCATGTTGCTTTGTTATATGCTACCTTGATCGACCATGTTATCTTACTAGATATGTTCTTGCCTTAATGGTCAGGTTACTGCCTGATATGTTCCCTAGATCAAGTTGGTCGATATATGTTCCTTAAAATAGGTTGGGCGATATGGGTAGTTACCCTTGTGTTGGCCAATCCTTTGGGTTGTTAAACCTCAAGCAATACCCCTCTCTCATTTAGTTGAGAGGTGAGCTTAGGGTTTCTTACCCCAAAGAGGTATGGTGTTGTGTCTGTGAGGTAATACCATCTCTCTCTTTGGTTTTGAGAGGTGAGCCTGTGGTCTAGATGTTTGGGCAAGATGATGAGTTGGTTGGATGATAGGGAGTTGTCCTACCCTGGTTGCCCGATATGCTTGAGGTTGTGCAAAACCCCTCTCACTTGGTTGTTGAGAGGTGAGCCAACACTCTTGGTATCCTTGGGCAATATGGTGTGGATGGTTGTGGTGAGGTTGCGACCTTCTAACCCTAGTAAACCATTATGTTTGGTAGGTTTGGTGACCGATCTCCCTTCCCTACCCTAGGGCTAAGGTTTGGACGATATGGTTGGTTGGCGCCTTGCACATCATCCTCCTGGATGGTACTGCCCGACACTCTATTGTGACGCGTTGCCCATTATGACGTTAACCATTATGGTGCTTGATCTTTGCCTTGAGCGATAGAGTGGTGCATCAGGCATTGCACAACGTTGCCAGTCACGGCCTTGAGGCGTTGCCCGACATGGTATGTTGCGTTGTCTGTTGTGACACATTGTTGAAGGGCATGGCCCAACACAGTTTTTCCCGTCATGTGGCGTTGCACATTGTGTTGCTTTCTCGATATGTTGTTGTGATGCTTGGACGATACAAGTTGCTCTCTATGCTACTACACATTATAGCTTGCTAGGTGCCTTACCCAATATGGGTGTCAACTCGAGATACATGTTGACTGATATCCATGTCATTCCCTTTATGTAGTGCTAACCAAGACAATGATGATCATTACACCTTTCGTGAGGGTTGATATCCCTATAGTGAGGAACATTGTGGGTTGTGATACCTTTGGTGAGGGTTGTCCCTTCCCCGATATATCTTTAGTGAGGGTTGTGCCTTGTGTTCGGTTGGTAACCCTAAATGCTTGCTATTATTGGATCCTAGATGGGTGATTATATGCTCTAGAGGGGGGGTGAATAGAGTTGAATGCACTTAAACAAAATTCATTAGACCTTCAAGATATATCACAAGATAAGGTTGCTAAATAGAAAATTTTTGTGCAACTAAAGCATGCATAGCAAGGGAGAGAGAGATTGAGCAAACACAAGTAGACAAGCTATTTAGAGTGGTTCCACACTTCAAACTAGAAGTATGTCAGTCCACTTACCTAGAGAGATCAACCTCTAGGATTTCCTAACCATTGCATTCTTATATTCATTCATAAGACTTACAATACATGAACAAACAAAGGACTTACCTATCCAATACAAAGAGTCTTCAACCTTACCAAGGACTTACCCACTTTGCAAGGAGTCTTCCACCTTCTTCCAAGGACTTACGTACTGTAACATCCCTGATCTGGGTTATGAACTAACCCTAGGTGCTTTGCCTAAATATGTGAATAGATACTTGTGGTTATCTGTTAATAATGTAATTAAAGCTTCTGAGGAACATATATTTCCCTTTCTGTCCTTTTTAAACAATATTGTAATATTGTTTTGTTGAAAGTGGACTTATGTACAAATTACCCAATTAGAGGGGTTAAATTGTAAATTGCACATGTTTAGATGTTCCTCTGATGATAAGACATCATAAGAATGAATTTGATGAAGTATTATGGATTCTCCAAGCTTGGGCATCAAAATGCAGCTTGTGGAGCAATCCTTGTGCTTTAAACCCTAGTTTTGGTGTAAAGTGCAATTTACCCAAAACATGGGGTGCAACATGTAAAATATACCTTCTAGAGTATCTTTTATGACTCTTGGCATCAATTAGAGTACAAATGATGAAGGGGGCTCTTCATTTGAATAATCAAATAAAGGATAACCCTTGTAACTAAATAACCAAGTTGTAAGCATAATGACCCTTTTATATGTGTGCAACTTAGTAGGATGTTTGGCTTCCCTTTCACTAGACTTTGGTTAAGAAAGGAGTTTTGCTTATGTATAGAAAGGAGGGGCATGGACAAGAAGGAGATAAGGACCCATATGAGAAATAGAAGAAAAGATTGTCCTTATCTTGAAAACATGCCCAAAGTATATATACACCTTTCTTTTACAACTAAGGGATCGTTTCCCTTCCTCTCTTCACTTATCTCTTGCTTGGACCGACTAAGGAAGGAGATCAGGAGCAGAGGAGAACGGCCAAGTAGGTTTGGGTAAGCTTTGGTTATCTTCTAGCTCGGATTCATGGAGGAAATCATGATACAAGGTTGCTTTGCTAGTTTTTCTTACTTAGTTCTTCTTTCTAGCCATCCTTTCCAACCAATTCTTGAAGAAGAAACCTTGGACGACCTGTGGAGCTCAAGACACCATTAAAGCAACGAAGCTTGGACCTCTAGAGCTGGTTCTAAGGTGGGTTTTATAACTCTAAACCCTTAAACTGTGTTATGCATCTTTCTTTCTTGCAAAGTAGCTTGTTCTTCTTTCTCCCATCCTCCCTTGCTTTCTTGCAACTAAAACCATGAAGAACAGACCTGGATCTGGAGGTAGAAGAAGGGGGGTGTGAATACCAATGCTACTTTATCAAATGGTTTCCCACCCTTTTGGTCCAAACGGTTTGCAAAACTGTTTGGGACCAAACGGTTTCAAAACTGTTTGGTCTCATGCGGTTTGCAAAACCGTTTAGACTCAAATGGTTTCAAAACTGTTTTAGGGCATTGACCAATGGTTGAACGTTTGGGATTCCTGTTCATAATTATGTTAGTTAATAACCCAACAAATTTGATAGGTTAAATCCCAAGGAATCATGAGTTAAAGGCTAATCAATTTGGTAAACCTAATTGGATTAAGTGCTGATTTCCAACCTGATTAACTTGACCTTTTTGGGAAAACGGTTTCAAAACCATTTGAGGGCATTGACCAAGGGTTGACCGTTTGATATCCTGTTAATAATCATGTTGGTTAATAAATCACCAAATTTTATAGGTTAATTCCAAAGGAATCATGAGTTGAAGGCTAATCAATTAGGTAAACCCTAATTGGATTAAGTGCTGACTTTCGACTTGATTGATTTGACTTTTTGGGTTTTCTTGCCCAAACAGTTTCAAAACCATTTGGGGATCTCCAAAACAGTCTCAAGACCGTTTGGGGGTCACCGAAGACCATTTGGAGGTCTAGGGTTTGATATGGTTAAGTGTTTGAAGGACAAAAGATATGGTGTTAACCCTAATCGACTAAGTGTTGGTTTTGCATTGAAATGAGTTGATTGTTTTGGGTTGATTGACCCAAACGGTTTCAAAACCGTTTGGGAGTCACCCAAACGGTCTCAAGACCGTTTGGGGATCACCCAAGACCGTTTGGAGGTCTGGGGTTAAGTATAGTTGACCAATTGAAGGTCCAAAGGTACCAAATTACAAAGCAATCAATTGATGATTTGATGATCAACCCAATAGCTCAAACCCTAATGATTTTTCACTAGAATCCAAGGGTTGGATGAGCCAAATGGGCTAAAGACCGTTTGGAGCTCATCCAAATGGTCTCAAGACCGTTTGGAGGTCACCCAAGACCATTTGGAGGTCTAGGGGTGAGTATGGTTAAGCAGTTGATGATCCAATGTTACTAAGTTAAAGTGTAATAAATTGCTGATTTGGTGATCAATCCAATGATCCAAACCTTAATTGGTTGACTTGGTTTTTGATGATATGATGGGAAAACGGTCTCAAGATCGTTTGGAGGTCATCTAAACAACCTCAAGACCGTTTGGGGTCAGGTCATACCCAATTTGGATGATGGTTCTATGGTTTCAAAGTAACTAGTCTTACATTTATTAGTATTGAAGGATCATCGATTCCAAACCCTAATTCATTTGAATAAAACCCTAATTGATGAATAATTGAGGGTCAAATAAGTTTAAGATTGACCTATTTAACTCAATTGAAGTATGAGGATAGGTCCAATTGATGATTGGTTCCATGAATTCAATGATTGAAGGAATCAATATTGAGAACCCTAAACTGATTGGTGTAGTTGACACCATCTTTGGTCCATGCGGTTTTGAGGAGGTTTGGACCAAACAGTCTCAAGACCATTTGGATTCATGCGGTCTCAAAACCATTTGGGGGTTGAAAGTACAAAACCGTTTGGGATCTTTTAAGGTCAAGAATGCTTAATGCTTTAAAGACTTAGATGGTTCAATGGTTGTTTAACCTAAACCCTAAAGACACCTAAATTCATTAAAGGGGTTAAGTAATTAGTGAACTAATGTATATTAGGATCAATGGTGAAGATTACAAAAGTACCCTTAGTGGGTTAGTGTGACTAGTACCCCCGATTAGGTAAACCCTAATGACCTTAATGTTGATGACTTGACTTATGGCAGTCAAAGTTGAGTTGACTTAACCTAATCAAGAGTGATGTAAACATCATCTATTAGTAGGAGGAGAGAAAAGACTCATAATATCAATGAAAATCAAATAAGATACCTTTAAAATGTATCAATACACACCATTAGGGTATGATCCTTCATAAGGAGATCATGGAAACCCTAATTATGGAGATTATGAATCTTAACTTAATTTGAAGGTGTTAATGGAAGTAATCTTCATAAATAATGATGGTAAGACCTCAATTCACTGTGATATGAATAGTAAACCCAAATATTAGGGTAAATCATGTAATGTGAATAGTAAACCCTAATTCTAGGGGAATAACATGATGTGGAATAGTAGTCCCTAATGGTGGGATATTAATCATAAACCTAATCTAGGGGATATGTGATATGAATAGAAACACTAATTGGAGGTGATGTTATGGTAAACCCTTATTAAGATGAATAACAAGCTTAACTTATGGCTTATTAATCATGAAAACCTTGAGATGGTTTACTAGATAGTACAATAAATTGAGGTGTACCTAAATCAATTAAATAAGATGATTAAGTCATAAGCTTATAGAATAGGGTTAATGAACCCTGTGAATGATAAATGTGGCAACTTCAATAAATAAGGATTTAAAAGGTAAGATGATGCCTAGATCCAAATATTCCTATGAATGAGTAAATTCTTTTGTACCTTACAATAAGGATGGGCATGAAACTCTTAGAAATGATGTGTACCAAAGCATGATGTAGATAACACCCTGAATATGGAGATACCTAGAATAGTTGATGATGGTTTATGCTACATCAACAATGTTAAACCTACATCATTAAAGACAATTGGATAATTCTGATATATGATACATGCACCATATGAGGAAGGTAACGAGTTAGTGGATAAAGTATTAAAAGAGAAAATATCTTAATACTGAGTTAATCAATTATCTTAAGTAAGAAGGTAATAAGAAGAAAGTAATATATCTTGGGAAGGGAGTATGCCAAATCAATAAGTAAGATGTAATCATATCATGATATGAATGCGAAATGAGCTAATACTTAGAATTGATGATCATTAGACGTTATATGATGAGTATAGTAATCGAAAGTAAACATTTATAATGTCCTTGTATGCTCCTAAGAGCGGTGGAGTAGTATGTTAGGGTTGAACTAATAACATGAATAGGAAACCCTAATTATTGAAAGGTGGGATACATTAACCCTAATCTTGGATTATGCCTTCAAGCATGAAAACATATGAACGAATTACAATATAAGAAATCCTTATGCCTTGTAAGTCAAAAAGGTTTATTAACCCTAATTGAGTTGAATAAACCCTAACCCTAGAAACCAATCATGGTGACGTAACATGGTCATGGTATGTTGTTGATAGCACGACCATGCTATGGAGCACGACCGTGGTAGCCTCTCCTTGCACGACCGTGCAAGGTAGCACAGCCGTGGTATTCTATGAATAAATTAAAAAGAATTGGTATTGTGTTGATACTATTATATATGCATGTCTTCAATTATATTAGTCATGCAGGTTGTTAGCAAGAAGTAACCATAGCCAGGTAAGGGTTATGATGTTTTATTCATTGAAAGTATGTTACAAGATTTATGAATAATGGTATACTATGTTTCCTAGTCTAAGAGGTAACATATGAGACTGATGGGCTGTAAGATCCATGAACAATATCTATGTTGTTACAATCAAGGTCATGTTGTTAAATGACTTATGATGTTCTAAAGATTTGAATACTCTTGTTCTTAAATCATAATGATGAGATGATTAAGAAATGATATCTATATGATAACTGATGTGAATTAAACTTGATACATTTAGTATTCTTCTTTCATAACAGTTGTTTTAATGATTAATGATTGAAAAAATGCTTGATGGTAAAAGAATATTAAAATGTACTTAAATAATCAAGTATAATGATGTCATGTAGGGCCCTGACCATAGATCCATCATTGTTAGAGACCAAATGATGGTGAAATAGGTTTTCCTAAGGGAACTCCTGGAACATATACTTTTGAGTATATGGGGGATTATTGACGTGAATATCCTTACGTCCTAATGTAGGAATTGATGTAGGATGTATCTTTAACCTATCAATCCTTCATTACATTTCTATGTTGGGGTGATGTAACACCAATATCCCGAGGGAATCAACAATGCCGCATCGATTAGAGATAAACAAGAGATCCTTCGATGATGAAGAGAGTACAGAACGCCACTGTGACTCTATAGCGAAGTTTCCAGAATACCCTGGATAGCTATCACAGTAGAGACACAAGATGTCCTGTAAGTAAATCCTCTTACTGACTGAGGAAGATGAGGTCATAAGAATTCGACTCTTTTGATGACCTATGTATGGTACCGACGCGATTTCGTAATGGTCGGTTGGAGTATGAGCAGTATACCTCATCTCCACAGGGCATAATAATGTTTGGAAAGCATAATCAGCCGTGTAGCATAACTGCTTAGGTTGAACTACAAGAAACAATGATTTATGTTACATTGTTTATAATGTTCTAGTTAAATAACTAGTATACATGTTCTCCATATTCTTTAATGAGATATACTTTGATATCCAATTAAATCATAATTGAAATGTTGCTTTACTTGACATTAAACCTGCTGTTAAATGTTAATAATTGTACGGATTATTGTTATTCCTTATTTCAATAACAAAGCTTCTGGCAGAGAGTTATAACTCTCACTGGGACAATTATTCAATTGTCTCACCCCTGTGGGATTCAACTTTTTAGGTAGACGTCAAGGACGAAGGAATCCATCGAGGTATGAGCAACAACAACAGTAACAACATCGGGGACCACAGTGAATCTCAGGCGGAGATACTGACAGTCAAGTCTTGTAGTTAGTATGTCTTATGTCGTCTCTGTACTCTCAGGTCCTAGGAGTCAGTAGGTCTGAGGGCTTTGTCTTAGGGCCTCGAGATTTTGTATCTTGCCTTGTACATATAACAGGGCAATGGATGTATGTAATAGTGAACCATGTTGTAAACAATTATCTTGCTTTCTTATAAAAGAGTTTTATGGTTTAAAGAACTCTTTCTAAAAAGAATTAAATTTTTAGTGATTTTTCATAATTCCACTTCTCACAATCACTTCCGCATTAGTTAATCCTATTTTCGTGAGACAGTCACCACAATTTAGTGGTATCAGAGCTCTAGGTTCACTGAGTCTATAGAGACATAGGACTAAGGTAGTAGAGTCTGTTCTAGTGTCATCCAGTGTATCTGATGGTATCTTCTGCTCGCATTGGAGGAGAAGAACTTGAAGATGACTGGATCGGATGAGGAGTTTGCTGTAGAGAGCAACACTGCTACACCGAGAAGAGGTGCAGAGGAGAAAGCAAGAGAGGGACAATTACCTGAGATCCCCCTAGATAATCCAACCATGATAAGGAATCCTTCCTTAGGAATCATTGTTGGGGAATTTAGGGCAACCATGATGTATCTAGTGGATCAAGCACTAGCAATACAACCTAGGTTACCAGCTCCTAATGACGATGTTTTGGATATCAACAGAATATGTAACCCACAACAGCAGGTTGAAGCAATGGTAAATGATGACGTTCTAAACTTAGAACGAGTCTGTGCTCAACCTCAGCCTGTTGAATCAATATATAGTAATGTAGGGGTTAGAATACAACCAGAAACTAGGATCTGCCATAGGTGTAGGAAACCTGGACATATCAGACCTAATTGTCCAGAAAAGAAATATAAAGGAAGAATTGAGAAAAGGCCTATCCAAACCCAGGAGCAGAGACCTGGTAGTTCCAAAAGGAAGAAGTTTTTGGTGTCACCAACACAACCAAGACCTAGTGCACCAAGGCAATGGTTATCCAGAAAGGGTAAGGAACCCTTTAAACCACACTGGGAACTCAGAACTTGCTATCAATGTGGACATGTAGGGCATCTGGTAAGAGATTGCCCAGCCAGAAATGTTATGGCAAATCAACCTCTGAGGCAGAATCAGCCTGAGACAATGAATAATCCTTGAGTCATGACAGGTTAGACAAAATAAATGGTATTTCTTATATGTCTTTTTATGATCTCTTGGATAAAACTGAGAAAGCAATTGATTGAACTTTCCTTGATTAGTCCTATAAAGACTTATAATGTTGTATAAAATAGATATTTCATGCTGCATGCTTACCCTCATAAGAAGGTGAGGTATTAAAGAATTGGTTTGTATAGAAAATTCAGTAAGATTAATACTTATACTAGTGATGATAAGAAAAGAGAAGGAATATGGTAGTATACAAGTGCATATTACCTTATCTCGGTATTTATATACCCTGGCCAGGTATACAATTGTTGATGATAAAGTAAATATGGAAACTCTTAGATTGTTATCTTTTTGATTGCTCTGATCAAGCAGTCATTATGAGATAATCTAATGAGTATCATGAAATAAGAAATATGGTAATAAGGGAGGTCAACCCGGACCAGTAAAGTTGTAAGGATAATAATAAATATGGTTATGGGTGATTACTTATAAAGGTATCAGTTTACCCTGGACTTTGGTTCCAAGGTGAGAATATATGTAATAAGTAATGTCTCATGATGAAAAGAAGATAGGTACCAAACCAATAATGTAATAATATATCAAATTATTTATATTAATTACCTGGAATGGTTAACTATGAAATCAAATTAAACATGCAAAATAATATGAACATCACTTGTTAAGGGTTTATGTCTTTCATAAACATATATTTCTCCAAGATACCTATCAAATAAGTCCTTGTTTGATAAGTAACTTTTCCCCATGATAAGAGAATGTACAACTAATGAGATAATCAGTGCTAATAATAAGGAAAATTAGTATGGTGTTATCAGATGTGATGATACAATCAAAGTATGAAAGCACTTATATGGTCTCAAATAAATAACAGAGTATGAGTGTGATCTTAAGAAAAGTTAATCAAAACTCTGTAATATCTCCATAATAAAGAAATGTTATCTAAGAATGTAATGATATGATGGTTAAACAATATCTGCTTCCCCTATCCTTTCTGGGATTTCGGGGGCGAAATCCTTGTTAGGGGTTTATAATTTGTAACATCCCTGACCTGGGTTATGAACTAACCCTAGGTGCTTTGCCTAAATATGTGAATAGATACTTTTGGTTATCTGTTGATAATGTAATTAAAGCTTCTGAGTAACATATATTTCCCTTTTTGTCCTTTTTAGACAATATTGTAATATTATTTTGTTAAAAGTGGACTTATGTGCAAATTACCCAATTAGAGGGGTTAACTTGTAAATTGCACATGTTTAGATGTTCCTCTGATGATAAGACATCATAAAAATGAATTTGATGAAGTATTATGGATTCTCCAAGCTTGGGCATCAAAATGCAGCTTGTGGAGCAATCCTTGTGCTTTAAACCCTAGTTTTGGTGTAAAGTGCAATTTACCCAAAACATGGGGTGCAACATGTAAAATATACCTTCTAGAGTATATTTTATGACTCTTGGCATCAATTAGAGTAAAAATTATGAAGGGGGCGCTTCATTTGAATTATCAAATAAAGGATAACCCTTGTAACTAAATAACCAAGTTGTAAGCATAATGACCCTTTTATATGTGTGCAACTTAGTAGGATGTTTGGCTTCCCTTTCACTAGACTTTGGTTAAGAAAGGAGTTTTGCTTATGTATAGAAAGGAGGGGCGTGTCCAAGAAGGAGAGAAGGACCCATATGAGAAATAGAAGAAAAGATTGTCCTTATCTTGAAAACATGCCCAAAGTATATATACACCTTTCTTTTACAACTAAAGGATCATTTCCCTTCCTCTCTTCACTTATCTCTTGCTTGTACCGACTAAGGAAGGAGATCAGGAGCAGAGGAGAATGGCCAAGTAGGTTTGGGTAAGCTTTGGTTATCTTCTAGCTCGGATTCATGGAGGAAATCATGATACAAGGTTGCTTTGCTAGTTTTTCTTACTTAGTTCTTCTTTCTAGCCATCCTTTCCAACCAATTCTTGAAGAAGAAACCTTGTACGACCTGTGGGTCTCAATCCACCATTAAAGCAACGAATCTTGGAGCTCTAGAGCTGGTTCTAAGGCGGGTTTTATAACTCTAAACCCTTAAACGTTGTTATGCATCTTTCTTTCTTGCAAAAGCAGCTTGTTCTTCTTTCTCCCATCCTCCCTTGCTTTCTTGCAACTAAAACCATGAAGAACAGACCTGGATCTGGAGGTAGAAGAATGGGGGCTTGAATAACAATGCTACTTTATCAAATGGTTTCCCACCCTTTTGGTCCAAACGGTTTGCAAAACTGTTGGGGACCAAACGGTTTCAAAACCGTTTGGTCTCATGCGGTTTGCAAAACCGTTTAGACTCAAACGGTTTCAAAACCGTTTGAAGGCATAGAACAAGGGTTAACCTTTTGAGATTCCTGTTCATAATTATGTTAGTTAATAACCCACCAAATTTGATAGGTTAACTCCCAAGGAATCATGATTTAAAGGCTAATCAATTAGGTAAACCTAATTGGATTAAGTGCTGATTTCCAACCTGATTAACTTGACCTTTTTGGGAAAACGGTTTCAAAACCGTTTGCGGGCGTTGACCAAGGGCTGACCGTTTGAGATTCCTGTTAATAATCATGTTGGTTAATAACTCACCAAATTTTATAGTTTAATTCCAGAGGAATCATGAGTTGAAGGCTAATCAATTAGGTAAACCCTAATTGGATTAAGTGCTGACTTTCGACTTGATTGATTTGACTTTTTGGGTTTTCTTGCCCAAACGGTTTCAAAACCGTTTGGGGATCACCCAAACGGTCTCAAGACCATTTGGGGGTCACCCAAGACCATTTGGAGGTCTAGGATTGGATATGGTTAAGTGTTTGAAGGACAAAAGATATGGTGTTAACCCTAATCGGCTAAGTGTTGGTTTTGCATTGAAATGAGTTGATTGTTTTGGGTTGATTGACCCAAACGGTTTCAAAACTGTTTGGGAGTCACCCAAACGGTCTCAAGACCGTTTGGGGATCACCCAAGACCGTTTGGAGGTCTGGGGTAAAGTATAGTTGACCAATTGAAGGTCCAAAGGTACCAAATTACAAAGCAATCAATTGCTGATTTGATGATCAACCCAATAGCTCAAACCCTAATGATTTTTCACTAGAATCCAAGGGTTGGATGAGCTTAACGGTCTCAAGACCATTTGGCGCTCGTACAAACGGTCTCAAGACTGTTTGGAGGTCACCCAAGACCGTTTGGAGGTCTAGGGGTGAGTATGGTTAAGCAGTTGATGATCCAATGTTACTAAGTTAAAGTGTAATCAATTGCTGATTTGGCGATCAAACCAATGATCCAACCCTTAATTGGTTGACTTGGATTTTGATGATATGATGGGAAAACGGTCTCAAGACCATTTGGAGGTCATCCAAACGACCTCAAGACCGTTTGGGGTCAGGTCATACCCAATTTGGATGATGGTTCTATGGTTTCAAAGTAACGAGTCTTACATTGATTAGTATTGAAGGATCATCGATTCCAAACCCTAATTCATTTGAATCAAACCCTAATTAATGAATAATTGAGGGTCAATTGAGGGTCAAATCAGTTTAAGGTTGACCTATTTAAATCAATTGAATTATGAGGATAGGTCCAATTGATGATTGGTTCCATGAATTCAATGATTGAAGGAATCAATATTGAGAACCCTAAACCGATTGGTGTAGTTGAAACCATCTTTGGTCCATGCGGTTTTGAGGAGGTTTGGACCAAACGGTCTCATTACCGTTTGGGACCAAATGGTCTCAAGACCATTTGAGACCAAACGGTTTCAAAACCGTTTGGATTCATGCAGTTTCAAAACCATTTGGGGGTTGAAAGTACAAAACCGTTTGGGATCTTTTAAGCTCAAGAATGCTTAATGCTTTAAAGACTTAGATGGTTCAATGGTTGTTTAACCTAAACCATAAAGACACATAAATTCATTAAAGGGGTTAAGTAATTAGTGAACTAATGTATATTAGGGTCAATGGTGAAGATTACCAAAGTACCCTTAGTGGGTTAGTGTGACTAGTACCCCCGATTAGGTAAACCCTAATGACCTTAATGGTGATGACTTGACTTATGGCAGTCAAAGTTGAGTTGACTTAACCTAATCAAGAGTGATGTAAACATCATCTATTAGTAAGAGGAGAGAGACGACTCCCAATATCAATGACAATCAAATAAGATACCTTTAAAATGTATCAATACACACCATTAGGGTATGATCCTTCATAAGGAGATCATGGAAACCCTAATTATGGACATTATGAATCTTAACTTAATTTGAAGGTGTTAATGGAAGCAAACTTCATAAATAATGATGGTAAGACCTAAATTCACTGTGATATGAATAGTAAACCCTAATTTTAGGGTAAATCATGTAATGTGAATAGTAAACCCTAATTCTAGGGGAATAACATCATGTGGAATAGTAGTCCCTAATGGTGGGATATTAATCATAAACCTAATCTAGTGGAGATGTGATATGAATAGAAACCCTAATTGGAAGTGATGTTATGGGAAACCCTTATTAAGATGAATAACAAGCTTAACTTATGGCTTATTAATCATGAAAACCTTGAGATGGTTTACTAGATAGTACAATAAGGTGAGGTGTACCTAAATCAATTAAATAAGATGATTAAGTCATAAGCTTATAGAATAGGGTTAATGAACCCTGTGAATGATAAATGTGGCAACTTCAATAAATAAGGATTTAAAAGGTAAGATGATGCCTAGATCCAAATATTCCTATGAATGAGTAAATGCTTTTGTACCTTACAATAAGGATGGGCATGAAACTCTTAGAAATGATGTGTACCAAAGCATGATGTAGATAACACCCTGAATATGGAGATACCTAGAATAGTTGATGATGGTTTATCCTACATCAACAATGTTAAACCTACATCATTAAACACAATTGGATAATTCTGATATATGATACATGCACCAAATGAGGAAGGTAACGATTTAGTGGATAAAGTATTAAAAGCGAAAATATCTTAATCCTGAGTTAATCAATTATCTTAAGTAAGAAGGTAATAAGAAGAAAGTAATACATCTTGGGAAGGGAGTAAGCCAAATCAATAAGTAAGATGTAATCATATCATGATATGAATGTGAAATGAGCTAATACTTAGAATTGATGATCATTAGACGTTATATGATGAGTATAGTAATCGAAAGTAAACATTTATAATGTCCTTGTATGCTCCCAATAGTGGTGGAGTAGTATGTTAGGGTTGGAATGATAACATGAACAGGAAACCCTAATTATTGAAAGGTGGGATACATTAACCCTAATATTGGATTATGCCTTCAAGCATGAAAACCTATGAACGAATTACAATATAAGAAATCCTTATGCCTTGTAAGCCAAAAAGGTTTATTAACCCTAATTGAGTTGAATAAACCCTAACCCTAGAAACCAATCATGGTGATGTAACATGGTCATGGTATGTTGTTGATAGCACGACCATGCTATGGAGCACGGCCATGGTAGCCTCTCCTTGCACGACCGTGAAAGGTAGCACGGCCGTGGTATTCTATGAATAAATTGAAAAGAATTGGTATTGTGCTGATACTGTTATATATGCATGTCTTCAATTATATTAGTCATGCAGGTTGTTAGCAAGAAGTAACCATAGCCAGGTAAGGGTTATGATGTTTTATTCATTGAAAGTATGTTACAAGATTTATAAATAATGGTATACTATGTTTCCTGGTCTAAGAGGTAACATATGAGACTGATGGGCTGTAAGAGCCATGAACAATATCTATGTTGTTACAATCAAGGTCATGTTGTTAAATGACTTATGATGTTCTAAAGATTTGAATACTCTTGTTCTTAAATCATAATGATGAGATGATTAAGAAATAATATCTATATGATAACTGATGTGAGTTAAACTTGATACATTTAGTATTCTTCTTTCATAACAGTTGTTTTAATGATTAATGATTGAAAACATGCTTGATGCTAAAAGAATACTAAAATGTACTTAAATAATCAAGTATAATGATGTCATGTAGGGACCTGACCATAGATCCATCATTGTCAGAGACCAAATGATGGTGAAATAGGTTTTCCTAAGGGAACTCCTGGAACATATACTTTTGAGTATATGGGGGATTATGGACGCGAATATCCTTACGTCCTAATGTAGGAATTGATGTAGGATGTATCTTTAACCTATCAATCCTTCATTACAAGTCTATGCTGGGGTGATGTAACACCAATCTCTCGAGGGAATCAACAATGTTGCATCGATGAGAGATAAATAAGAGATCCCTTGATGACGAAGAGAGTACAGAACACCACTGTGACTCTATAGCGAAGTTTCCAGAATACCCTGGATATCTATCACAGCAGAGACACAAGATGTCCTGCAAGTAAATCCTCTTACTGACTGGGGAAGATGAGGTCATAAGAATCCGGCTCTTTTGATGACCTATGTATGGTACCGACGCGATTTCGTAATGGTCGGTTGGGGTATGAGCGGTATACCTCATCTCCGCAGGGCATAATAATGTTTGGAAAACATAATCAGCCGTGTAGCATAACTGCTTAGGTTGAACTATGAGAAACAATGATTGATGTTACATTGTTTATAATGTTCTAGTTAAATAACTAGTATACATGTTCTCCATATTATTTAATGAGATATACTTTGATATCCAATTAAATCATAATTGAAAATTTTGCTTTACTTGACATTAAACCTTCTATTAAATGTTAATAATTATACTGCTTACTGTTATTCCTTATTTCAATAACAAAGCTTTTGGCGGAGAGTTATAACTCTCGCTGGGACAATTATTCAATTGTCTCACCCCCGTGGGATTCAACTTTTTAGGTAGACGTCGAGGATGAAGTAATCCATCGAGGTATGAGCAACAACAGCAGTAACAACATCAGGGACCGTAGTGAATCTCAGGTGGAGATACTAACTGTCAAGTCTTATAGTTAGTATGTCTTATGTCGTCTCTGTACTCTCAGGTCCTAGGAGTCAGTAGGTCTAAGGTTTTTGTCTTAGGGCCTCGAGATTTTGTATCTTGCCTTGTACAAATAACAGGGAAATGGATGTATGTAATAGTGAACCATGTTGTAAACAATTATCTTGCTTTCTTATAAAAGAGTTTTATGGTTTAAAGATCTCTTTCTAAAAAGAATTAAACTTTTAGTGATTTTTCATAATTCCACTGCTAAACAATCGCTTCCGCATTAGTTAATCCTGTTTTCATGAGACGGTCGCCACACGTACTCTTGCACAAGTCTTCAGCCTTGTTGGAATTACCCACTCTTCTTGTATCTTCCGCCTTTGACTTCACCTTCACTCGGAGAAGCTTCCACCAAGGACTTACCCACTTGAGCAAGGAGTCTTCTGCCTTCACCAAGGGCTTACCCACTCTAGCTCCAAGTCTTCTGCCTTGATCTTCACCAAGGGACTCCTTCCCTTGTTCTTCTTCACCTCTCTTGGGCAAGAGAGAGAACCTTCATCTTCATGATTGAAATGAGAGATGGGGAGGTGGTGGAAGTGAGAGCCTCACAAGATATACATGTAGGACTAGCTCTCTTACAAAATTCCTACTCACTCTAATGGATGTAGCAAGTGATTAAGATTAGAGAGAGAGAGGAGGCTATAGGAAGCACTCAGCTATAGAATAGGAACCTCACATAGAGTTTGCAATGAATGATCAACCTTGGAATGAAGCCCAAGGGTTCATATTTATAGCTGGGGATGCCTCTTAGCCTTTGGGAACACTTGAGAACGAAAACTAGCCATTTTGTGGATTGCAACGGATCTATTTTTGACTTGTTGCAACTCTACAACGGCTAGAAGCACTTTTCTGCACTTTTCCGTACAGTGCAATCGGTCGAGTTTCTATAAGGGTAACTCGACCGATCAAGTAAACGACAAGGCCGATACTCAAATGATCGGTTGAGTTTGTCCTGACAAAACTCAACCGACCATTAGGAATCGAAATGGTCAGTTACTTGATCGGTCGAGTTTCAACTCGACCGATGCAATCTGTAGAAAATTGATCAAGGATGATCGGTCGAGTTTTCAGGCTGGGATACTCGACCGACAAAGTATCTGTAATCAATTTTCAAAGTTGCATCAAAAGTGATCTAACATTCTATCTAAGTGCTCTTGATTTTTTCTAAGCTTAATTACAAGTCATACAATCATTACAAGTGATTCAGAACATGATTCTAATGGATTTACATCATATTACAAAAATGTGCACTTGTATGACTTTGACTTGTCTTTTCTCCATTTTGAGATGCACAAGTTAGGGCATTTGGAGTGTGTCTATACCTAATCTGAAATCACTCAAGTAGAGACATTAGACACCAATATGTAGAATGGTTAGTCATCATCAAAACACGGGTTTAGTCAATTTAGACGTAAGTCAACATTGACCTCATTGACCTTGAGTCAACAATCTCCCCCTTTTTGAAGATGACAAACCATTCCATAAATGTATTGAAAGCTTTTAAGTAAATTCATACCTTTGGAGAAACCTAGGGGTTTCAATTGGATTGAGCTCATATGCTCCCCCTCAATTGATGCACATGGAGTTCTCATACTGCCCCTCAATTGATGCTATTTCTCCTGCATGGTTAGCTTTCATAAAATTTATAGAATACTATGTCTTCTAATCATATATGTTCTACACATATATGTCTTCTTCCATTTACCTTCTCCCCTTTACATGGACATGCTTCTCCTCTTCATGTAAGACATGCCTTCTTCTGCTTTTAAAAGAAGACATACCTTTCTCCCCCTTTGTCATTTCAAAAAGTGGGGTTATGAAGAAATACAAAACATCACTTGTTAAAGAGAAAGGAGATAACACAAATATATATAAGGAGAGTAGAAGAGCACAGATAGGGGATTGTCCAAGCATAGAAAGAAAAGCAAGTTAAAGCATATACTTGAACAACCCAAAAAGTAAGATAAAGTACTGCAGAAAAATAATAAATCACAATTTTGACCCTCAAGATGAAGGAATTTAACCAAAAACCATCAGAGCTCATCACAAAGCATGAGTATTGCTCAGAAGGTTGTTTCTGCATGAAAAACACTAGTCTTGCACCAAAAACTGAAACAGGAGCAAAATCTGCATAAAATCCAAAAAATACTCCAATTTCTACATATAATGTAGATCTATGTACCCTGCATCACAATGTTATGCAAGCAACTCAAGATAGTAGATATGAAATTCAAGGAACAGGATTGAGCATGTATGAGACAAGAAACAAGCATAGCATATAGATGAGCAAAGATGCCAATTATAAATAGGGTTAGACCTACATGTATGTGAACTACTAGTAGATGTTATCACAAGTTAGGACTGCTAGCAGGATCTAGATCATAGAAAGAGATACCAAAAGATACAGAAGATAAAGCAAGCTATGAGTAGATGTAGAGATATATCCAAACAAAGAGATATGCAATTTTGAGAAGCATGAAAGGATATAACTCACTAGATATGCATCCTTACCATAAGATGATTACCACTAAGAACCTCAAGGTTGTATCAAAACAAGATATACACCTAGATAGATGTAGCAAGTTAGAGCACAACAGAAGAAATTTTTAGACACAACCAAGAGATCCAAAGAGATCATCATCAAAACCTGCAAAACAACTCAAAGCAAGTAATTGCAAAATATAGATATACCAATTTAGAGCAATTAGAGAGATAGAGTTGTAAGCAAGATAGGAAATTTAGAACATGGCAATATGCATATATAAAGGTACCAAATGAGAGTGCCAAAGAATTAGCTATTGGCTGAGAAAATTGAGTTGAGAGGGAAATTCTCATTCAATAAGACAACCGTGTATTATGTGCATTGACAACTCGACCGATGATAGCTGTTGGCAACACCCATTGGTGCCTATCGGTCAAGTTTCAAACAGGGTAAAATTGAACGACAGAGCAATTGTCAAAAAGGCATATATATTTCATAAAAACATATTTAAAAGCATGCTAAAAATACAAACTATATCCAAACATGTCTAATCAGGTTGGTAATGCACTATAGAAGCATTAGAAATAGTTTTTGAGAAAGAGTGTGAAGAGAATCACAAAATCCCACTTTTGTCTCAAAACCATATGTATAGTGCACACCATCTTGGCAAAACAAGTTAGGATTGGTTATAAGAAAGAAAAACACTACCTTTGTTCTTACCATTCCTTTTTCCACTTGTTTTCACCCTCTACACATCTCACCTTTCTTCTTTCATATGGATTGAGAAGTCAATTTGCAATTCAACAGAGCAAGTCAATCCATTTGCAAGTACCTACAAGAAGAAAGATGAAATGGTCCCCAATCATGTTTTTGGGTCTGGAGGGGTAAGTTTAGCAACCCAAGTCCTACTGCTCTTGGGTGCTTTCCTAAAAGGACAACAAGTAGAATAATGACCAAAATCACTGCAATAGTTGCATGTGCCCATAGTCTTGGAACTAGAGGATTCTCAATGGAATATTAGAGGTCATTTATCTTTGTTGTTCCCTTGACTACTATCATACCCTAGACTATGTCTACCAATTTGTTTAGTAGTATGGTGTAGGATATCATTAAGGCTCTTCTTACCAACTAAGAATCTTTGCAAAGAAGATCTCAAACTGTCATTATCATGCTTAAGAGAAGAAATAGTACAAGACAAATGATTTATATTATCTTTAGCATGCAAAATATCATTTTCTAAGCAAAGAGATTTAGTTAAGTAAGAATCTCTATCAATATGAAGAGCAGCAACCTCATTCTCTCTACTAGTAGAACTAGAACAAGATTCATGCACATTGATTTTAGCAAGCAAGGAGGCATTTTCCGTTTCTAATTCTTGCAACACAAAATCTTTGTCCTTGTTTTTAGATTTAAGAACATCAATATCAAGCATGAGAGAATCAATAATTAAAGTATGCTCTTCATTAGAACTAGGCATGAGAGGTTGAGCTTCTAGAAATCTAATCTTATCAAGCAAACTAGCATTTTCAAGTTTAAGAGAATCCACTTGACTAAGACAATCACTTTTATCATCAAGCAAGCAAGAATTAGCATGCTCAAGGTCATCTAGTTCTACATGCAAATTATCAAAAATTCTAGCAAGCTTTTTCTTTTTTCCTTTTAGAAGACTTAAGAGAGGCACAAATATCATGAATAATAGCAATCAAAGATTCTTTATCTAAAGAGTTTACATTTACCTCACTTGAGTCTTCACTTGTTGATGCTATAAGAGCAAAATGGCATTCTCCTTCATCACTAGAGCTTGATCTTGAACCTTCACTTGAATTTTCACTTGAGCTTGAGTTGGAGGAGCCACTTGAGCTTGAGTTCCATTTCTCCTTCTTCTTGTGAAGATGGGTTTTTTTTCCTTGTGGGCAATCTTCCTTGTAGTGACCCTTATTTCCACATGTGAAGCACTGGATGGAGGAGGACTTGCCTTTGTAGAATCTACCCTTGGAGTACATGGCATCTTCTTCAACTTTAGAGGATGGAGAGGCTTGATCAACAATAGCCTTGATTTGAGCCTTCATTTCATCCTTCTTCATTCTCTTGAGTTCTTTCTCTTCTTGTCTTTCTACTTCCTCCCTCTTGTCAAGTGTGGCTTCATGTGCTTGTAGATTTCCAATGAGCTCTTGAATAGGAATATACCTAAGAGACCTTGCTTCTTCAATGGAAGTCACCTTGGGTTCCCATCTCTTGGGGAGAGTTCTAAGGATCTTTGAGTTGATCTCTCCACTAGACATAGGATGTCCTATAACAGCAAGACCATTCAAAATGGTGTTGAGCCTTGAGTACATGTTGGCTATCCTCTCCTCCTTTCCCATGTTGAAGTTCTCAAGCAGCCCTTTGAGCATGTAGACTTTGCTTTCCTTCACTTCATCTGTCCCTTCATAAGTGATGCAAAGTTTTCTCCATACCTCATAGGATGTTTCAAATGAAGAAATCTGGTTGAACTCGGTGGGGGTCATGGAGGCATAGAGGATGTGCATGGCTCTAGCATTCAAGGTTGCTTTCTTCAAGGTAGCTTCATCCCATTCTTCAATCCTTGTCTTTGGTAGCATGTATGGTATGTTCACCATTTGCCACATCTCAATACTTGATCCTTGGATGTAGAATTGAAGCCTACTTTTCCAATAGAGGAAATTGCTCCCATCAAAGATTGGAAAGCTGGTCGAGTATCTCCCTCCTAGGTAGTCACCCATCTTCTCCTACTTGTTGAAGTATGCTTGGAGAAGACCCGCTCTGATACCAATTGTTTGATCCTAGATGGGTGATTAGATGCTCTAGAGGGGGGGGGTGAATAGAGTTGAATGCACTTAAAAAAAATTCATTAGACCTTCAAGATATATCACAAGATAAGGTTGCTAAATAGGAAATTTGTGTGCAACTAAAGCATGCATAGAAAACGAGAGATAGATTGAGCAAACACAAGTAGACAAGCTATTTAGAGTGGTTCCACACTTCAAACTAGAAGTATGTCAGTCCACTTACCTAGAGAGGTCAATCTCTAGGATTTCCTAACCATTGCATTCTTATATTCATTCATAAGACTTACAATACATGACCAAACAAAGGACTTACCTATCCAATACAAAGAGTCTTCAACCTTACCAAGGACTTACCCACTTTGCAAGGAGTCTTCCACCTTCTTCCAAGGTCTTACCTACTCTTGCACAAGTCTTCAGCCTTGTAGGAATTACCCACTCTTCTTGGATCTTCCGCCTTTGACTTCACCTTCACTCGAAGAAGCTTCCACCAAGGACTTACCCACTTGAGAAAGGAGTCTTCTGCCTTCACCAAGGGCTTACCCACTCTAGCTCCAAGTCTCCAGCCTGGATCTTCACCAAGAGACTCCTTCCCTTGTTCTTCTTTACCTCTCTTGGGCAAGAGAGAGAACCTTCATTTTCATGATTGAAATGAGCGATGGGGAGGTGGTGGAAGTGAGAGCCTCACACGATATACATGTATGACTATCTCTCTTACATATTTCCTACTCACTCTAATGGATGTAGCAAGTGATTAAGCTTAGAGAGAGAGAGAGGAGGTTGTAGGAAGCACTCAACCATAGAATAGGAACCTCACATAGAGTTTGCAATGAATGCTCAACCTTGGAATGAAGCCCATGGGGTCCTATTTATAGCTGGGGATGCCTCTTAGCCTTTGGGAACACTTGAGAATGAAAACTAGCCATTTTGTGGCTTGCAACGGATCTAATTTTCACTTATTGCAACTCCACAACGGCTAGAAGCACTTTTCTGCACTTTTTCGTACGACGCAATCAGTCAAGTTTCTATAAGGGTAACTCGACCGATCAAGTAAACGATAAGGCCGATACTCAAATGATCAGTCGAGTTTATCCTGAAAAAACTCGATCGACCATTAGGAATCAAAATGGTCAGTTACTTGATCGGTCGAAATCTGTGTAAACACAACTTGATCGATGCAATCTGCAGAAAATTGATCAAGGATGATCGGTCAAGTTTTCAGGCTGGGAAACTCGACCGACAAAGTGCCTGTAATCAATTTTCAAAGTTGCATCAAAAGTGATCTAACATTCGATATTAGTGCTCCTGATTTTTTCTAAGCTTAATTACAAGTCATACAATCATTACAAGTGATTTACAACATGATTCTAATGGATTTACATCATATTACAAAAATGTGCACTTGTATGACTTTGACTTGTCTTTTCTCCAATTTGAGATGTGCAAGTTAGGGCATTTGGAGTGTGTCTATACCTAATCTGAAATCACTCAAGTAGAGACATTAGACACCAATATGTGGAATGGTTAGTCATCATCAAAACATGGGTTTAGTCAATTTAGACGTAAGTCAACATTGACCTAATTGACCTTTAGTCAACAACTATTCTTTGGTATATAATGCTATTATGCTTGATATATAAGAATTCTATGATTTGATACACTCATCTATGTTGCATGGTTGACTCTCATAATAAAGTAAAGGGTTATAAATATTCCTTGTACAAGTACCATTGTTTCTCTATGATTGTGCTAACCATGAAGGTTCAATGTGTATGGATATGAAATCAGGTAATAACCATAGTCATGGCATGGTAATTATATTATGTGGAATATCAAGGGTTATGATGAACCCAATGATATATGATGGGTGCTACCCATGGAATGGCAATGTGTGCCTTGACGATGGGATTGACTCCTTGTGATGTTGATCCTTGAGATGGATCTTGATGATTGGCAAGAAGCCAAGTGGTAACATGTAATGTTGGATCCTTATGTTGGATCATGATGATTTTGATGGCTTTGAAAATAGCAGTGACAGTGTGACACATGATAATGAGATCTATGTTGCTTACTTGTGTTATAGTTTACATGTTACATAACTTGGTTGAATCTTTCAATCCACTTAAAATGTAATACTTAATTACAGAAGAACCTTTCCTTTAGTTTGCCCTGGCCATAGATCCATCATTATCAGTAGTTGGTGATGGTGAAATGGGTTCTCCTGTGGGTTAACCTAGAGTGCATATTTTTGAATATGAGTGGTTTCTGCTAGCCGAAAATACGAGGACTAGAGTGCAACTGTGGTTGTAGACTCAAGATGTGTATAAGAGCATGGTGAATAGGCCCATGACTCACTATGATGGAGCATGAATGTGTTCATGACTCAGGAGCACGGTGAATAGGCCCGTGGATCAAGGTATGTTAGCGTTGAGACCTGTTGTAACGTCCTGATCTCCTGTTTAAGTTAAAACTCCTTATTTAGAGCTATTCATAAAAACAAGATTCTTTGAGGATTTTTTTTTGTAAAATCAATTTTAATATTAAAATAATCCATTTTGATTAATTTAAAAGCTTTTATATATTGAAAATATAATTGCGGTACTTTTGCCAAATTTTGGAAAAAAATATATATTGGTGGGTAAGCACACAAGCAAGTAGCTGGGTGGCAAGCATGTAGCTGGGTAGCGAGTAGGTAGCTTGAGCAAGCACATTAGTTGGTGAAGCAAGTATATGAGTGGCATGCTCCTTTCCTTGACACCTAACACCTCAAAAAGTTGACTATTATCCTGCAATGTGTCAACCACCCTTTAATAGCTATCTTGAGATGACACATATGCTTCCATGTGTCATCTAGCAATTCTTGAGATGACACCTAACCATCCATGTGTAACCTAACTAGTAAGCATCCACCTAAAGATGACATCTAGCACCCATGTGTCATCCACACACTTTTTTCTATTAGGACCATGCTGCCCTTCATCATTCCTATATAAAGAGCCCCCATCCACCCCACCATAAGCATAAGATCTCTCCTCTTCATACCAAAAACAAAGGTGAACGTCCTTCCCTTATCCTAGCCCCTCTCCCTACCATAAACCTCACATCTCTCTCTAGACTAGTGAATCACTCTCTCTTCCTCTATGTTAGTGAATGGAACCACTTCCCAACAAACCCTATGTATATAGAAACCTACCACCTCCCTCCTCCATTGTAGTAAGATAATCCAAATACTATATCTTCCACATATGTCATGATGATTTAAGCCATCTCTCTTCTACTCTAGTGAGAGAAACCCTAGAAGTTTTTCTAGTTGGGGATGAGGATCGAGGTGATGGCAAATGCAACGTAATGCTACCCAAATATATCAAGATTGTATATATTTAATGATGCTATGGTCTTCTTGTGGAAACATGTATTAAGGACATATAAAGGTATGGTTCCCACATTTTATCATCCAAAAAGTACATGTGATTATTGTTTAATATGATATTCAATTCCTATTATAATCTATTATATCAACATCAATAAAAGGTATGGCTCCCACATTTTATCATCCAAAAAGTATAGTTTATTATTATTTAATATGATATTCAATTCCTATTGTAATCTATTATATCAACATTAATAAAAGGTATGGTATAGAATGGTTTGGTATTATATGCAGTAAGAGTATAGTATACTTCATATACTTTCCTAAAGAATGAATAAGTGATCAACTATACACAACCTCTTTATTAATAAGCTAGGTATGACTTCCATATATTCATCCATATTATCCTTTAAATTTGAGTTTGAAGGCTTTAGATGATAATCAAGCATTTCTTTGGATTCTAGTCCTTTTGTCTTTTGGTTCCCTTTTCCTTTATTTCTCTCTATTAATTGTGTCATGTGATATTGTTGGAAAGTGGAATTCTATCAGACACTTCTAAGGTGACTAGGAGCCTGTTTCACTGATATTTGTAGCCAGTAAAGAGGAAAGGTTATTTAATTGGTTCCCTGTTCGCACGGGGGGACTCCCTAACCTCTTGCACGCTCCTGGCCATAGACTTGTTTGATTCAAAACCACAATCCCACAAGTTTACATTTTATGTTTCATAGTGAAATAATAATCAGTGATTCATTTACTTGACTACCTTTTAATCTCTCCAACTCTGAATATCCATCAAATAGTTGTATATCATTGACGATGTCCTTTTGATTCTAAAATTCATATTGGGAGATGTGTTGGTAATAGAGTCAGCATGTCTTGGCTGGGGATTGATACATTTGGGAGCCGGATCTAAGGCCTTTGGAGTCAGGGATGGATGAGTATAATGCTCTACTATACTCAGACCCACACTTGGGTTGGTCATGTAGAGTCAGGCATGATCAAGTTAGTAATGGGGAATAGTCTCCTGCAAGGATTAAGCATGCTAGATAATGATTATTCAAGTGGCATTTTGTGTAAGGAGCACCCTCTTCTGGTCTTGGAAAGGCAACCAGTGGCTGCATGTGGTAATCTGATTCATTGAATAGAGCATGCAGTGTGCACGAGTGGCTGGGGATGTGCCAGGGTACTTACTGGTGTTTTGGTGACCCTAATGGACTAAAGTCTTGGATACATAAGTTTTTGTGGTTGCAGGCCAATTTCCCAAGGTGAATTGACACCTTCTCTAAGAGTTGTAGTTAAACTCATTTATGGAATATGGTCTCCCTTTTTGTTATCATTATACCAATAATCTTGATTATGCTACACATTATCGATCTAACTTTTTGATAGAGTTGTCATCTTATAAATGCTTTATGAATATCTCAACTAATGCTTTAGTTATTAGAGTAATATGATAGAATACAATTGTGTTAATATGAATATACATACATACACATTCCTTATGCTTCATTCCAGTAGATGGTCACTAATTTTGGTTTGGATTTTTGATACGTTGGTAATACATTAAGAGTACAGTTATACTAATAGTGTCTTGCTGCTTATCTCTATTTTTCCATACTTAGACAATTGTCTAACCCATACCCTCCCTCTTGGGCTATGACATATTCTTCCATGTTGCAGATTATATTATTTGTAGGACCTTTCCTTGTGGAAGACTCATCTTGAAAAGATCCTGAAGGGCATCAAGAATCAAAAGCGGATCAAGCTTAATTTTAAACTCATGTATCATTTCTTTATTGATATAGGAGATAATGTAAAAATATCTTTTGTAAGGGTGTAATATTTTGAAATGAAATATTGCTTATCTCACACTTGTTCTTTGATTCTTGGTGCCATATTAACGTCTCAGATTCAACTAATTGATTTTCAAAGGAATAAAATCAGGTGGTTGAATCGGGGACGTTACACCTGTACCAAGGCGAGCTAGAGAAAATGGTAGCCTGTGAAGCTGGCCCTGTGGTGGATGCCACTTAAGCAAGAGATTGCGGTCCTGCTTTGGATATCGTGCACTAACCACGATGATTTGAGGTCATGAAGTCCGGCTCTCCCAATGACCTTGTATGGCATCAGATCTGGGCTTTGCAGCCGAAGGTTGGATTTGAGCAGTACGACTCACTTCCTCAGGGCACAATAATTTGTAATCCATCAATATAGAATATATATCACTTAGGGCAAAACATAAAACATTGATTGAGGCCTTGCTTGCTGCCCTAGTTATATCTTGCAGTTAGTTACATGTTCCTCATATCTTATGATAAGTTCTAATATAACTTGTCTTGTCAATCATGTTCCATATAGTAATCTATTTATATGCCTCTTAGATATCCTGGTAAGATGTTATAAAGTTAGTTCTATTTAGTATGTTGCATATATGATCTGCTTATATCAGTTACCTACTTTATCTATTCTAGCTCTCCTTTGAGGTTTTATAGTTTCGGTGGGGGTTATGTTTCTCACTGGGACTGTGTGTCTCACCTCGTTAGTTTAAACATTTTTAGGTGATCGAGCTAGACATGGTGGTGGTCGTGAGGTTGCGGTTGAGCAGTAGGAAGAATAGTAGAAAGCAAGGTTGGATCTGCTGTTGCTGTTGTTGGGTGTTTTGTAGTAGTGTCCTAGAGTCATCCCTGTACTCTCAGGTCCTTGGAGGTGTTTTGACGAGGTTTCACGATGTAGAGTTGATGTAGCTTGTTTATCCTACTGTTGGCCTGATATGGCCCATTCTATATTTAAACAGGTGATGAACTCTTGTGCTTATGAGACATATGGATCCTATGAATGGTGGGCATGTATCAAGTTGATGTATAATTATATAACATGTTTCTTTGCAGGATGTGGATCTGGTTGTAATAGTTCCTTTCTTATCTGCTTTCCGCAATCAGTTTTAATTAACCTATGTTTTTGGTAATACAATGTTTATGATGGTTCCGCACATTTTCGTGTGGCATTCCGTTGTCTGTGTGATAGTGGGATGTCACATATTAGGTTGGTATCAGAGCTCTAGGTTTTCTGAGTCTACAAGGATCTAGGACTAGGCTTGTGTCTGTTCTTGTGATTTTTCTAGATTTTCTTACAATAACCTTCTACCCCCAGTAGAAGATAAAGCTTGAAGATGTCTGGAAATCACAAAGAACATGCTGTCGAGAGAAAGTATGCTGCATCTGTTAATGGAGCAAGTATGCAGACACATGAAGATCGGGTGCCTGAGGTCCCCCAAATCGACCCAACCATTCTTGAGAACCCTATTTACCAGCACCTTATGGGACAAGTAATGGCCACAATGAATCTCATGGTGGAAAGATTGTGAATACCTTAGTCAAGAGCACAAGCTCCCCATGGTGAATCATGGGGTATTGGGAAGACCATCGAGAGGCTTTGCCGAGTTGGAGCTTCAGATTATGCTGGAACGGCTGATCCAGCAGATGCAGATCTGTGGCTGACAGGTCTTGAGAAGGCCTTCTAGGTTCTCGACATCCCCGAAGCAGACAAAGTCAAGCACGTTGTCTACCTTCTGAAGGGTAGTGTTGGCCACTGGTGGTCCATCGAGGAGGAGAAGTGACCCAATGAGGTGATCTGTTGGGACGTCTTCCGGCAAGAGTTCATGAGTTGATACTTCCCAAAGACGTATATGGATGAAAAGATTAGTCGGTTTGAGTGTCTGCGCTAAGGATCCATGAGCATCACCGAGTATGAAGCCAAGTTTATGGACCTATTGAGGTTTTGTCCTCACATGGCAGAGATAGATGATGAGAGAATTAGACGGTTTAAGAAAGGTCTGAGTGCTGAGTTCACAACACCTACTGCTGCTTTAGAAAATCGGGAGCGGTTTGCCATGTTTGTGGAGTCTGTCCGAAGGATTGAATGGTCAGTCAAGGAAAAGAGAGAGACCATGTCCAAGAAAAAGCTTGCACAGTTCCAGAGGCAGAGGTTTGATGTCTTCAAAAAACTGAGGTTTTTTGCATCTTCTGCAATGCAGAGTTCCACTGCGTCGTCACAATGGTCTTCGAGTAAAGGAAGAGGGCGTGGGTTTTTGCCATCCAGAGCCCATAGTATAACCTATGTAGCAGTGATAGGGCCCTCCAGGTTACAGATAGAAGACAGGTCATGCTATCACCATGGACGTATAGGGCATTTGAAGTCAAATTTCCTAAGGAAAGATGTTGAAGTGACGCAACAACCAAGACAGAATCAACAAGGTTCAGATACATAGCAGTCTAGTGGTAACAGAGGGCAAGGATATGGTCAAGCGTCACAAGTAGGATCATTTTCTCAAAGAAGCAGAGGACGTAGACGACAACAAGTAACGACTCGATTTTATGACATGAGTCAGTCAGAAGCGATAGTCAACCCGTGAGTGGTGGCATGTCAGATGGAGTTATTTCATTCTAATTTGTCTTCTTCTTGCTTCATATCTGTTCTGGTTGACTGGGGTGCTACACACTCTTTTATCGCACATAGTATGCTTGATAGCTGTCTTTTACCTATTAGTTGTAAGAAAGATACCTTGTTGTTAGAAACCCCTCTTGATGGTTCCTCGATGCTTCGAGAAGTGTGTCCATCTTGTGTTCTATCTTTTTCAGGACACAACATATAAGTGGATCTCATACCACTTGATATGGATGGATTTGATGTAATCCTTGGGATGGATACCTTGGAAAGGTATAAGGTTGTGTTGGACTGTGGTTCTAAGTAGGAAGTATTTACCGACGATGGTAAGAAGTGGATCTTCTAGGGAGATAGGAAGATTCTTCCGATGTGTTTGGTATCAGCTATGGTGGCAAAATAGTTGTTGCAGTAAGGTTGTAGAGCATTTTTGGCTCAGGTTGTGGATACCGAGGCAGAAGGTTCCAGCCTTGAGGATGTTCCTGTTGTTAGAGAGTTTGAGGATGTGTTTCCCGATGAGTTTCCCAGTGTTCCCCCACCTCGAGAGATTGAGTTTGAAATCAATCAAGTACCAGGGACACATCCAGTTGCTCAAACATTGTATAGGACAGCTCCAGATGAGATGGAAGAACTAAAGAAGCAGTTATAGGAGTTGCTGTATAGAGGTTTCATCAGACCGAGCACATTGCCGTGGGGTGCTCCAGTCCTCTTCATGAAGAAGAAGGACAGATCGATGTGTCTGTGCATAGATTCTCGGCAGTTGAACAAAGTTACGATAAAAAACAAGTATCCTTTGCCAAGGATAGATGATTTGTTTGATCAGTTGCATGGTGTTATAGTGTTTTCAAAGATCAATCTATGATCTGGATATCATCATCTCATAATCAAGGGGGATGACATACCAAAGTCAACTTTTAGGACGAGGTATGGTCACTTTGAGTTTGTGGTTATGTTGTTCGGGCTAACCAATGCACCTGCTGCATTCATGGATCTAATGAATAGGGTGTTTCATCCATTCCTAGATCAGGTTTTTGTGGTCTTCATAGATGACATCTTGATCTATAGTTGGGACAGTCATGAGCATGAACATCATCTTCGATAAGCATTGACTCTCCTTCACTAATACCAGTTGTATGCCAAGTTCAGCAAGTGTGAGTTCTAGCTGAAGGAAGTGACTTTCTTAGGACATGTGATATCTGTAGAAGGAGTCAGAGTGGACCCCAAGAAGGTGGAGTTAGTTGCAGAATGGGAGAAACCGAAGATGTTGACTGAAGTTTGTAGTTTTTTGGGTTTAGCCGGATACTACCAAAGGTTTTTAAAGGACTTCAGTATGATCACGTTGCGATTAACAAAGTGGACCAGGAAGGATGTAACTTTTGTTTGGGATGATCATTGTTAGTAATCTTTTCAAAGCTTAAAGGAAAATATGACTAGTGATCCAGTGCTGGTGTTTCCAGAACCTGGGAAAGGCTATGTTGTTTTCTGTGATGCTTCCAAGAAAGGCTTAGGTTACATGCTGATGCAGGAGGATCATGTGGTTTCTTTAGCTTCGTGAAAACTTAAGAAACATGAGGAGAGTTATCTGACACATGACTTGGAGTTGGCAGTGGTGGTCCATGCGTTGAAGATTTGGAGACACTATCTTTATGGGGAGTTGTCAGATCTTTATGGATCATAAGAACCTGAAGTATATCTTCTCACAGAGTGAGCTGAACATGTGACAACATCACTGGATGGAGTTGATTAGTGATTATGATTGCACCATCGAGTATCATCCTGGTAAGGAAAACATGGTAGCTGATGCGCTTAGAAGGAAGTCTTCTTCTATTCCTACGAAGAAGGCACAGTTGAGTTCTTTGATATGCCATAGGTGAGATATGTTCGTCTCTTTGTGGCAGATGAATGTACAGTTGGAAGTATCCTTGTTGGTAGGACTGTTGGCACATTTGCAATTGAAGCCTACGCTGCGGCAGCAGATTAAAGAAGCATAGCAGGCAGATGATGCAGTACAGTTGATCATATCAAAGTTTAGTAGTGAGAAGCGAGATGGATTCCATGAGTCTGAGGATGGACTAGTTTGTTATCACAATAGGATGATGGTTCCCGATGTTGATGATCTGAGGAAGTTAGTGCTCGAGGAAGCGCACACTTCGATGTATGCTATGCATCGAGGTGTCACCAAGATGTATCATAATCTGAAGGATCTGTATTGGTGGCTTGGCTTGAAGAGAGATGTGGCCAAGTTTGTGGCTAGGTGTGAGGTATGCCAGCAGGTTAAGGCTGAGCATCAGAAGCTGACAGATACATTGCAACCCATGTCGATACCACAGTGGAAATGGATCATATAACCATGGATTTCGTAGTTCTTCTTCCAAGGACAACTAGAAATCATGATTCCATTTGGGTGATAGTGGATAGATTGACGAAGTCTGCCCATTGCATACCTGTGAAAATAACATATACAATAGAAAAGCTTGCTCATGTGTATGTGGATGAGATAGTGCATTTGCACGGTGTGCCAGCAATAATAGTCTATGACAGAGGTTCTCAGTTCATGAGTCATTTTTGGGAACAGTTGCACAAAGCGTTGGGAACACAGTTGAGATTTAGTGATGCCGTCCTCCCGCAGACAGATGGATAGTCTAAAAGGACTATTTAGACTTTGGAGGATCTTCTCTGAGCTTGTGTTTTGTAGTTCCTAGGTAGTTGGGACATGCATCTCTGTTTGATAGAATTTGCCTACAACAACAACTACCAACAGAGTATTGACATGGCACCTTATGAGGCTTTATATGGAAGGAATTGCAGATCTCCTCTATGTTGGTATGTGTCTGGTGAGTATCAGCTTTTGGGTCGTGAGTTAGTGCAGCAGACAATAGAAAATATCAAGGTGATACAACAACAGTTGAAAGCAGCACATGACATACATAAGTCATATACAGATAATCGTCTACGACCTATGGAGTTCTAGGTGGTAGATAAGGTGTATCTCAAGGTCTCTCCATGGAAAGGCATGCTGAGGTTTGGCCATAAAGGCAAATTGGTTCCCAGGTATATGGGACCATATCTGATAATAGCACATGATGGCAAAGTGGCTTACAAGTTAGAGCTACTACCAGAGTTGCACAGGTTGCATCCAGTGTTCCATGTTAGTATGCTAAAGAAAAGTCATCTGGGCACAAAGACAGTAATTCAGCTAGTTGAGGTTGAGCTTGACAAAGGTGTGAGCTACGAGGAAGGTCCAGTGATGATCCTTGACAGAAGAGTGAAGGATCTGAAGAGGAAGGACCTGGTTCTTGTGAAGGTTCTTTGGCATCATCATGGCTTTGAGGAAGCCACATGTGAGCTTGAGGAAGAGATGAGGAGGAAGTATCCCTCACTTTTCTCTTCATATTTTGGGGACAAAATCCTTTTCTAGGGGTTTATAACTTGTAAGGACCCTGACCTCCATTTTGGGCTTACCCTATTTGCTTTGCCTAAACCTTATGCTTAGATGTTTGCTAATCACCTGAGTTGTGATTAGGGTTTTGTTTGTGCTTTGTTGGAAGGTTGAGGTGCAACTCACAAATTACCCAAGTTCTAGGGTTGGTGTGCAAGTTTGTCACCTTGAGAGATATCTTCTCTATCGTTGCATCCTTTAGGGTTGAAAGGATGGGTTGCACTCTTTGCTTGAGTTGCTTTGGACCTCGTTTGAGCTTGTTGAAGCTTAGGCTTGTTGTTGGGCTTTCTTGGGCCTTGTTTGAGCTAGGTGCTGCCTCCTTGCTTGGTGTGTCGAGCAGTGGTGCATCGGTCACGGAGATGTATCGACCAAGGGTGCTGGTGGGTGTGACGAGTTGCCATGTTGGGCGACACACACCCCTCCACCTAGCATCATTTTTGCCACCCCTTATGGACACTTGGTGCTTGTTTCTAGCAAGGTGGCAGAGGCTTTGGACATGTGGAGGTGGATGAGCTAGAAGGTGGTTTTTCTCCATGGACAAGTGTTCTTAGGGAGGACGAAACCTTGCTTGTTCCTACCCTTTACCCTCTTCTATATATCTCTATCTTTTCTCTTGCTTGGGATCTCTTTGCCCCTTAGCAGTTTGCTTCCCCTTGTTGGCCGAGAACAAGAAGAAGGAAGGAGAGGTGGTGGCCGATATAGCTGCTACTATTACTGCTTTCTCCTTGGTGGTGGGTTATACATCCTGTTGCTTTTCTTCTCTTGTTGGTGGCCGAAGCTTCGAGCTTGGAGTTGTGCTTGAGGGAGGTTACATAAACCCTAACTATACTACTTCCTGAACATGTTGCTTTGTTATATGCTACCTTGATCGGCCATGTTAGGAGTAATTTGCATTAGTAGGTTTGATATTGATCATGTTGTGTTTTGTTAGTTGGGTTGTAAAGTGTTTATCATCTATTGACATGGTTTGGGAAGCGTTGGAGATGTTGGTTCTGTCGGAGGCTAGGGTATTTTGTAGGTTGGGTGATATGTTCCCTAGATTAGGTTGACTGATATATGTTCATTAGAATAGGTTTGGCGATATGGGTAGTTACCCTTGTGTTGGTCGATCCTTTGGGTTGTTAAACCTCAAGCAATACCCCTCTCTCATTTAGTTGAGCGGTGAGCTTAGGGTTTCTTACCCCAAAGAGGTATGGTGGTGTGTCTGTGAGGTAATACCATCTCTCTCTTTGGTTTTGAGAGGTGAGCATGTGGTCTAGATGTTTGGGCAAGATGATGAGTTGGTTGGATGATAGGGTGTTGTCCTACCCTAGTTGCCTAATATGCTTGAGGTTGTGCAAAACCCCTCTCACTTGGTTGTTGAAAGGTGAGCCAACACTCTTTGTATCCTTGGGCGATATGGTGTGGATGGTTGTGGTGAGGTTGAGACCTTCTAACCCTGGTAAACCGTTATGGTTGGTAGGTGTGGTGACCGATATCCCTTCCCTACCCTAGGGCTAAGGTTTGGACAATATGGTTGGTTGGTGCCTGACATGTCATCCTCCTGGATGGTGCTGCCCGACACTCTGGTGTGACGTGTTGCCCATTATGACGTTAACCGTTATGGCACTTGATCTTTGCTTTGGGCGATAGAGTGGTGCATCAGGCATTGCACAACGTTTCCCGTCATATCCTTGAGGCGTTGCCCGACATGGTGTGCTGCATTGTCTATTGTGATGCGTTTCTGAAGGGCGTGGCCCAGCACGGTTTTGCCCGTCATGGGGTGTTGCACATTGTGGTGCTTGCCCGATATGTTGTTGTGACGCTTGGGCAGTACATGTTGCTCTCTATGCTATTGCATGTTACAGCTTGCTAGGTGCCTTACCTGATATGGGTGTCAACCCGAGATACATGTTGACTGATACCTATGTAAGTCCCTTTATGTAGTGCTGACTAAGATAGTGATGATCGTTAAACCTTTGGTGAGGGTTGATATCCCTATAGTGAGGAACGTTGTGGGCTGTGATACCTTTGGTGAGGGTTGTCCCTTACCTGATATATCTTTAGTGAGGGTTGTGCCTTGTGTTCAGTTGGTAACCCTAAATGCTTTCTTTGCTTTGGTATATGAGGCTATTATGCATGATATATAGAAATGCTATGCTTGGATATGCTCATCTATGTTGCATGGTTGACTCTCATAATAAAGTAAAGGGTTATAAATATTCCTTATACAAGTACCATTATTTCTCTATGATTATGCAAACCATGCAGGTTCCATGTGTATGGATATGAAATCAGGTAATAACCATAGTGATGGCATGACAATGATATGATGGGGAATATCAAGGGTTATGATGAACCCATTGATATATGATGGGTGCTACCCATGGAATGGCAATGTGTGCCTTGACGATGGGATTGAGTCCCTATGATGTTGATCCTTGAGATGGAACTTGATGATTGGGAAGAAGCCAAGTGGTAACATGTAATGTCGGATCCTTGGGATGGATCATGATGATTTTGATGTCTTTGAAAATAGCAGTGATAGTGTGACACATGATAATGAGATCTATGTTTCTTACCTGTGTTAATGTTTACATGTTACATAACTTGGTTGAATCTTACAATCCACTTAAAATATAGTAATTAATTACAGAAGAACCTTCATGTAGTTTGCCCTAGACAAAGATCCAATATCGTTAGTAGCTGGTGATGGTGAAACAGGTTCTCCTGTGGGTTAACCAGGACCGCATATTGTTCAATATGTGGGGTTTCTACTAGCCGAAAATAGGACGACTAGAAGTACAACTGCGGTTCTAGACTCAATATGTGTAAGGACCCTGACCTTCATTTAGGGTTTACCCTGTTTGCTTTGCTTAACCTTGGTGGTTTGATGCCTGCTAATTACCTTTAGTGGTGATTAGGGATTGGTTGTGCTTTGTTGAGAGTTTGAGGGGCTACTTGCAAATAACCCAAGTTTAGGGTTTTGTGTGCAAGTTTGCCATCTTGTGAGATGTTTTCCTCTCTTTGCTTCCTTCAGGGTTGAGAGGAAGGCTTGGGCTTGTTGTTTGAGTTTCTTGGGCCTTGGTTGAGTTGTTTTGGGCCTTGAGGTGCCTTATTTGGGCTTGGTTGAGCCTTGTGTCAGCCAAGACTTGCTTGTGTCACCCAAGGTGAGTAGTGTGTCGACCTAGAGTGGGTTGTGTCGGCCAACAACCATGTGTGTTTCCCATGATGCTTGGTCCAGCCTTGACCATGTTTGGTGGACACTTGGTGTACATTTTGGACAAGTGTCTTATGGCTTGCTAGAGTGGTGTCTTGAGCCCTAGGATAAGTGTCCCTTGGGTGGACGACACATAGCATGGATCTACCTTGTTTTCTCCTCCCTTTCCTTCTATATATGTGGTTCTTTCCCTTGCCTTAGCTTCCTTTGATCTTTTGGTCTCTCCTCCACCTTGAGTGCACGACACTCCTTTCCTTTCCTTGTGTGTCGTCCGATACACTTCCTTGGAGTAGCAGTGGTGGCCGATACACCCCCTTGGAGGAGCTTTAGTGGACGATATCCCTTGAACCTTGGGGCGTTCTTCTTCTTCCTTGGAGCTTGGAGCTTAAGGCGGGTTGCATAACTTCTAACACCAGCTCCATTACCTCTTGTTATGTTCTTGTTCATATGTTAGTAGCTAGTTCCTTGCTTTTGTACCTTTGGTGGCCGATCCTCCTTAGGGTTTTATGGTTTCCTTGTGATCTAGTGCACCTTGCTCTCTAGGGTTCGAGTTTCCTTGTGCTGGAGATTGATGGTGACCCCTGTTGGGCGATACCCTCCTTTGTCTTGGTGTGTTGGACGACATGAGTGTCTTTGTGATGGACAACATGGTGAGTGTCCTTGGTGTTGGGTGATATCCTTGCCCTTGTGATGGGCGATAGGTTAAGCTAGAAGAAGCGTTAGCCGATATGGTTCTTCTTGTGATGAGCGACACCTTTGTCTTTAGGATGGACGTTAGACCAAGAAATGGCATGAAGGTTGGCTTGAGTTGGGCGATAGGGCCATGTATGGCATGTTTGTTGAGTTGGGCGATAGGTTATGCTTGGTATGTTGGCCGATAGCCTTGATGGACGATATAGGTGTGTGCCGGGCGACAACCTTTGGTGTTTGACGGCCATTTGGGCTGGGTGGTGATGGGCGTCACGCCCTATTCTTTAGTGTGTCGGCCGTTAGAGTTTGTTTTGTTGGTAGCACGTTATGTGGAAGTTCTTCTCTCTCTCTCCTGGTTGTTGAAGTGGGTTTGATCTGGATGATAGCCCTGGTATCGGGCGTTGCTGTTGGGTGCTGTGATGAGCGTCACACTCCCTAGTGTGTCGGCCAGTAGGAGGTGTGACGGGCGTTGCCCGACAGTCTTGGGATGCCCGACACCCTTGACACGCGTTACCCCTTGTAACGCTGTGTTGCACAGCGTTGCTGCTTTGTGAACCAACTGATGTTTTTGGTATTTGGGTGAAGGGTGTGAGGAGTAATAGTGAGGGTTGTGATGGGTTTTAGTGAGGGTCTTGTGGTCTGTTAGTGACGGTTCCTTGTGTTATGTAAGTGAATAACTATGCACAAACAAAGGATGGTGATGCATTGTTAGTAGTATCAATAACAATGATGATAGTAATGGTAGTAATGATGTTGATAGTAGTATATGAGGATGATGAGGAAGGTAGTAGTAATGTTATGCATGATGTGAGCCTTATGCTTATCTTTTAATGACAATGTTAATGGTAGTTACACTAGTGGTTGCTTAATGATAATGATAATAGTAATGATAGTGGTAATATTAGTGCTTGCTCTGTATGTTCAACATGACTACTCACATAAAGTAAACACCTTGATTATTCATATAATTTTGAGATAAGGATAAGTATGAATATGGTTCATTAATGATGTGCTTAATACACTTGATCACCAAATAGTGTAAATGACAAGTATAGCATCTCGAATATCATATTGTGATAATAAGTATAGTCCTTATGTTGAATCTACGATTATTGTACCAATGCAGGTGATGATTAAGCCATGAAAAGGCTATGAGACATATGTGATGAGTAACATCACTTTGATAATTATCCTATAAGGTTGTATGTATGATGTGTTGGTCACATGATGTTAATGCGAGCCTTGAGAGGCAGTGACAATACATGACCAGAGATTGAGATTCCATGGTATGTGGTGATCCTTGAGATGGATCTGGATGGTTGGCAAGAGGCCAAGCGGTAACATGTGATGTTGGATCTTTGAGATGGATCAGGTTGATGTGGTTATAATAATAAAATAATGATAAGTATATGTTATTTACTTTCTGTTATACCTTGCATGTTATCCAACTTGGTTGAATCTTGCAATGCATCTAAAAGACACTAACTAATAATAGTGAAATATATCATGTAGTTGCCCTGGCCATAGATCCATCATCGTCAGGATTTGGTGATGGTGAAACAGGTTCTCCTACGCGTTAACCTAGAAGCACATATTGTTGAATATGTGTAGGTTGCTCCTAGCCTAAAAATGAGGAGGTAAGAGTGTAACTTCGGTTGTAGACTCAGATATATGTATATATAGAGCATGGTGAATAGGCCCATGGATCAGGATATGTGATATGAGGAGCATGAATGCGTTCATGGATCAGAGCATGGTGAATAGGCTCGTGGCTCAGTTTTACTAGCGCCGAGACTTGTACCAAGGCGGGCTAGAGTGAGGGTAGCCTATGGAGCTGACCCTGTGGCTTAGACCACTTCAGCATGTGACTGTGGTCCTGCTTGTGTTGTACTCGTGTACTGACCACGAGGTGGGAGGTCGTGGAGTCCGACTCTTCCATTGATCTTGTATGGCACCGGCTTGGGTTTCGTAACCGAAGGTTGGATTTGAACGGTACGGTTCAAATCCTCATGGCATAATAATATGTAATACAACCATTTCGTACTTTACTTCTTAAGATAAACATGAAACATTGGTTGAGGCCTTGTTTGTGAAATATCTCTGTTATACCTTGCAGTTACTTCTATAGTCATCAGGTACGTGGTAATATGTCTTATCTTGATAATCAGGTTATGTGGCACCATATTTTATTTCTGATAATCATGTTATATAGCGATATATCTTATATTGTCAATCACGTTCCATTGGGAGATATCTGGTTATATGCTTTTGTACAGCTGGTAAGCTTGTCAGTAAGAATATCTTTGCTTTATATAGACTGCTCTTGTTATACCTGTTGATAGTTATCTGCTGTTATAATTTATCTTGCTGAGGTTCTGTAGTTGCGGTGGGGAGTTATGTTTCCCACTGGGACAATGTTCAATTGTCTCACCCTACTGGTTTACACCCTTTTTAGGTGGTCGAGCTAGACGTGGTGGTGGTCGTGGTGTTGCAGCCGAGCAGCTTGACGAGCAATAGAAGGCAGACGATGGATATGCTGCTATTTTGGATGTTTGTAGTAGAGTCTAGAGTCATCCCTGTACTCTCAGGTCATTGGAAGTGTTTTGACGTTGATGCACGATGAATGATCGATAATGTTTTGTATATCCTACTATTGGCCGGATGTGGGCCTCTATGTATATGAATAGGTGGTGAACTCATGGGATGGATGAATAGCTATTCCTGAGTTGTGGACACGTATCAGATCTCGTGTATATATATGACATGTTTCTGTGCAGGATGAGGAATGGAATGTAATAATTTCACAGTTTATCTTATTTCCACAATCTATTTTAATTAACCCATGTTTTCATAATCTGTGGTTATGGTGATTTTTGCACGTTTTTGCGTAACACCTCGTTATCTGTGTGATAATGGGATGTGTTTCCACAAGTTTGGTATCAGAGCTATAGGTTCGCTGAGTCTATAGGGATTTAGGACTAGGTTGAGTCTGTTTTTATGAGTTTTCTAAGTATTCTTACCAAAATCTTCTGCCATCAGTGGAAGAAAAGCCAAGATGTCTAGAAACCATGAAGAACATGCTCCTGAGCATAGTGATGCTGCATCGGTTGATGGAGCAGATGGACAGGCACATGAAGATCAGGTGCCTGAGGGTCCCCAATTTAACCTAGCCATACTTGAACATCCTTCTTACCAACAGCTTATGGGGCAGTTAATGGCTATGATGAATCTCATGGTTGAGTGATTACCAGTGCCTCCTCCGCGAGCACATGTTCCCCATGGAGAAGCACCGGGTATTGGGAAGACCTTCGAGCGGCTTCGCCGAGTTGGAGCTTCGGAGTATGCTAGAACGGCTGATCCAGCGGATGCAGATCTGTGGCTGACAAGTCTCGAGAAGGCTTTCCGGATCCTTGACATCCCCGAAGCAGACAAGGTAAAGCATGTTGTCTACCTTGTGAAAGGTAGTGCTGGTCACTGGTAGACCATCGAGGAAGAGAAGCGGCCTGGCGAGGTGATCTGTTGGGAAGTGTTCCGACGCAAGTTCATCACCAGATACTTCCCAAAGACGTATCTGGATGAGAAGGTGAGTCAGTTCGAGAACCTGAGACAAGGAATGATGAACATCACCGAGTACGAAGCTAAGTTTATGGATCTGTTGAGGTTCTGTCCTCACATGGCGGCAACAAATGAGGAGCAGATCAGACGCTTCGAGAAGGGTTTGAGTGCTGAGTTGAGAACCCCGGTATCTACGTTGGAGAACCGAGAACGGTTTGCTACGTTCTTGGAATCTGTTCGACGGATCGAGAGGACAATAAGGGAGAAAAGAGAGTCTATGTCTCACAAAAGACCTGCTCAGTTTCAAGGACGGAGGTTTGGTAGCTTTAAGAATCCCCGGTTTTCAGCACCATCAGCGATGAGAAGTTCTGGTGTACCATCTCAGTGGTCTCTGAGTAAGGGGAGAGGTTATGTTTCTTCACCATCCAAGGAACACAGTTCAGCTTCTGTGGCAGTGACAGGGCCAACTAGGCCACGGTTTGAGGACAAGTCATGTCATCTTTGTGGACAAGTCGGGCATTGGAAGTTCAATTGCCCAAATAGAGATGTTGAAGTGACGCAGCAACTGAGACAAAGTTTTCAGAGGTCAGAGAGACCACAACCCAGTGGTAGCAGAGGATGAGGACACGGTCAGGCATCTCAAGCGGGATCGTCTGCTCAAGGAAGCAGAGGTCGTGGACAACAAGCAACGACTCGATTCTATGCCATAAGTCAGCTGTAGGCGATAGTTAACCTGCGAGTGGTGATAGGTCAGATGGAGTTATTTCATTCTGATATATCTTCTTCTTGCTTTACATCTGTTCTGGTTGACCCGGGTGCTACACACTCTTTTATCGCCTATAGTATGCTTGAAAATTGTCGTTTACCTGTTAGCTGTAAGAAGGATAATTTGTTGTTAGAAACCCCTCTTGATGGTTCCTCTTTGCTTCGAGAAGAGTGTCCATCTTGTGTCTTGTCTTTTTCGGGACACCGCATCCAAGTGGATCTTATACCACTTGATATGCATGGTTTCGATGTTATCCTTAGGATGGATACCTTGGAGAGGTATAAGGTTGTTTTGGACTGTGATTCCAAGCAGGCAGTGTTTGATGTTGCCGGAGAGAAGTGGATCTTCCAGGGAGATAAGAAGATTCTTCTGACATGTTTGGTATCAGCTATGGTGGAAGATAAGTTGTTACGACAAGGATGTGAGGCGTTCTTAGCTCAAGTAGTGCATACCGTTGTGGTTACCAAGGCGAAAGGTCTGAGTCTTGAGGAGGTGTCAGTTGTTTGAGAGTTTGTAGACGTGTTTCCTGAGGAGTAACCTGGTGTTCCTCCACCCCGAGAGATTGATTTCGAGATCAATCTGGTTCCAGGAACATAGCCAGTTGCACAGTCAGTGTATAGGATGGCTCCAACAGAGATGACAGAGTTGAAGAAGCAGTTGCAAGTGTTGTTGGAGAAAGGCTTTATCCGACCGAGTACGTCGCCGTGGGGTGCTCCCGTGTTGTTCGTTAAGAAGAAGGATGGTTCGATGCGGTTGTGTATAGATTACTGACAGTTGAACAAGGTCATGATCAAGAATAAGTACCCGTTGCCGAGGATAGATGATCTGTTTGATCAGTTGTGTGGTGCTACAGTGTTTTCGAAGATCGATCTGCGGTCTGGATATCATCAGTTGAGGATAAAGGCAGATGACATACCAAAGTCATCTTTTAGGACGAGGTATGGTCATTTTGAGTTCGTGGTTATGCCATTTGGGCTAACCAATGCACCTGCTGCTTTCATGGATCTGATGAACAGAGTGTTCTATCCGTTCTTAGATCAGTTTGTTGTAGTCTTTATAGATGATATCTTGATCTATAGTCAGGACAGGTTAGAGCATGAACAACATCTTCGTCGAGCGTTGACTCTTCTTCATCAACATCAGTTGTATGCCATGTTCAGTAAGTGTGAGTTCTGGTTGGATGAAGTGACTTTCTTGGGTCACATAATATCTACTGAAGGAGTCAAAGTAGATCCGTAGAAAGTGGAATCCGTTGCAGATTGGGAACAGCCGAAGACGCCGACAGAAGTTCATAGTTTCCTTGGTTTGGCAGGATACTATCGAAGGTTTATCAAGGACTTCAGTGTGATCGCATTGCCAATGACAAAGTTGACCAGGAATGATGTACCTTTTGTTTGGGATGATCGATGTCAGTAATCTTTCCAGAGTTTGAAGGAGAAGTTGACCAGTGCTCCAGTGTTGATCTTGGTAGAACCTGGGAAAGGCTATGTTGTTTTCTGTGATTCTTCCAAGAAAGGTTTAGGTTGTGTGTTGATGCAGGAAGATCATGTAGTTTCTTTTGCCTCACGACAACTCAAGAAACATGAGGAAAACTATCCGACTCATGATTTGGAGTTGGCAGCAGTGGTTCATGCGTTAAAGATTTGGAGACACTATCTGAATGGGGAAGTGTGTCAAATCTTTACAGATCATAAGAATCTGAAGTATATCTTTACGCAGCAAGAGTTGAACATGCGACAACGACGATGGATGGAGTTGATCAATGATTACGACTGCACTATCGAGTATCATCCTGGTAAGGCGAACGTGGTAGCTGATGCGCTTAGCAGGAAGTCTTCTTCTCTTTCTTCAAAAAAGGCACAGTTGAGTTCTCTGGTATGCCATAAGCGAGATATGTTTGTTTCTCTTCGACAGATGAATGTGTAGATGGAAGTTTCTTTGTTGTCTGGTCTTTTCGCACAGATGCAAGTTAAGCCTACATTGAGACAGCAGATCAAGGATGCACATCAGACATATGATGCAGTACAGTTGATCAGATCAGAGTTCGGCAGCGACAAGCGTGATGGGTTTCACGAGTCTGAGGATGGACTAGCTTGCTATCGTGACAGGATGGTGGTTCTAGATGTTGATGATCTGAGGAAGTTGGTGCTTAAGGAAGCACATACGTCGATGTATGCTATGCATCCAGGTGTCACAAAGATGTATCATAGTCTAAAGGACTTGTATTGGTGGCCCGGTTTGAAGAAAGATGTAACTGAGTTCGTGGCTAGGTGTGCAGTTTGTCAGCAAGTGAAGGCTGAACATCAGAAGCTGGCAGGAACGTTGCAACCTTTGCCGATACCGCAATGGAAATGGGATCATATAACCATGGATTTCATAGTTGGTCTACCCCAGAAAACTAGGAATCATGATTCCATTTGGGTGATAGTGGACAGATTGACTAAGTCTGCCCATTTTCTACCAGTGAGGATGACATATACAGCTGAGAAACTAGCTCAAGTTTATGTGGATGAGATAGTACGTTTGCATGGTGTGCCAATAACGATAGTTTCTGACAGAGGTCCTCAGTTTACGAGTCATTTTTGGGAACAGTTGCACAGAGCGTTGGGAATGCAGTTGAGGTTTAGTACAACTTTTCACCCACAGACAGATGGACAGTCTGAGAGGACTATTTAGATTTTGGAAGATCTCATTCGAGCTTGTGTTTTTGCAGTTTCTAGGCAACTGGGATGTACATCTGAGTTTGATAGAGTTTGCCTACAACAACAGTTATCAGCGGAGCATTGACATGGCTCCTTATGAGGCTTTGTATGGAAGGAAGTGCAGATCTCCTTTGTGTTGGTATGAGTCTGGTGAGTATCAGCTTTTGGGTCCTGAGTTAGTACAACAGACAACAGATAAGATCAAGGTGATACAGCAACAGTTGAAAGTGGCACAGGACAGGCAGAAGTCTTATGCAAACAATTGCCAATGACCTTTAGAGTTCCAGGTAGGAGACAAAGTGTATCGAAAAGTCTCGACGTGGAAGGGTGTGCTAAGGTTTGGATGGAAGGGTAAGTTAGCTCCCAGGTGTATGGGGCCTTACTCAGTCAGAGCATGTGTTGGCAAGGTAGCTTATAAGTTAGAGTTGCCTCCAGAGTTGCACCGATTACATCCAGTGTTCCATGTCAGTATGCTAAAGAAAAGTCATCCGGATTCAGGTACAGTGATACAACCATTTGAGGTTGAGCTTGATGCAGATGTGACCTACGAGGAAGATCCTGTGGCGATCCTTAACAGAAGGATCAAGAAGCTGAAGAGGAAGGACCTGGTTCTTGTGAAGGTTCTTTGGCAGCATCGTGGCAGTGAGGAAGCCACGTGGGATCTTGATGAAGAGATGAGGAGGAAGTATCCCTCACTTTTCTCTTCAGATTTCGGGGACGAAATCCCTTAAAGGGCTTTAGCTTGTAAGGACCCTGACCTTCGTTTAGGGTTTACCATGTTTGCTTTGCTTAACCTTGGTGGTTTGATGCCTGCTAATCACCTTTAGTGGTGATTAGGGCTTGGTTGTGCTTTGTTGAGAGTTTGAGGGGCTACTTGCAAATAACCCAAGTTTAGGGTTTGGTGTGCAAGTTTGCCATCTTGTGAGATGTTTTCCTCTCTTTGCTTCCTCTAGGGTTGAGAGGAAGGCTTGGGCTTGTTGTTTGAGTTTCTTGGGCCTTGGTTGAGTTGTTTTGGGCCTTTAGGTGCCTTGTTTGGGCTTGGTTGAGCCTTGTGTCAGCCAAGACTTGCTTGTGTTGCCCAACATGAGTAGCGTGTCGACCTAGAGTGGGTTGTGTCGGCCAACAACCATGTGTGTCACCCATGATGCTTGGTCCAGCCTTGACCATGTTTGGTGGACACTTGGTGCACATCTGGACAAGTGTCTTATGGCTTGCTAGAGTGGTGTCTTGAGCCCTAGGACAAGTGTCCCTTGGGTGGACAAAACATAGCATGGATCTACCTTGTTTTCTCCTCCCTTTCCTTCTATATATGTGGTTCTTTCCCTTGCCTTAGCTTCCTTTGATCTTTTGGTCTCTCCTCCACCTTGAGTGCACGACACTCCTTTCCTTTCCTTGTGTGTCGGCCGACACACTTCCTTGGAGTAGCAGTGGTGGCCGATACACCCCCTTGGAGGAGCTTTGGTGGACGATATCCCTTGGACCTTGGGGCGTTCTTCTTCTTCCTTGGAGCTTGGAGCTTAAGGAGGGTTGCATAACTTCTAACCCTAGCTCTATTACCTCTTGTTATGTTCTTGTTCGTATGTTAGTAGCTAGTTCCTTGCTTTTGTACCTTTGGTGGCCGATCCTCCTTAGGGTTTAGGGTTTCCTTGTGATCTAGTGCACCTTGCTCTCTAGGGTTCGAGTTTCCTTGTGCTGGAGATTGATGGTGACCCCTGTTGGGCGATACCCTCCTTTGTCTTGGTGTGTTGGACGACATGAGTGTCTTTGTGATGGACGACATGGTGAGTGTCCTTGGTGTTGGGTGATATCCTTTCCCTTGTGATGGGCGATAGGTTAAGCTAGAAGAAGTGTTAGCCGATATGGTGACCTTGTTGGACGATATGGTTCTTCTTGTGATGAGCGACACCTTTGTCTTTAGGATGGACGTTAGACTAGGAAGTGGCATGAAGGTTGGCTTGAGTTGGGTGATAGGGCCATGTATGGCTTGTTTGTTGAGTTGGGCGATAGGTTATGCTTGGTATGTTGGTCGATAGCCTTAATGGACAATATAGGAGTGTGCCGAGTGACAGCCTTTGGTGTGTGACGGCCATTAGGGTTGGGTGGTGACGGGCGTCACGCCCTTTTCTTTGGTGTGTCGGTCGTTAGAGTTGGTTTTGTTGGTAGCACGTTATGTGGAAGTTCTTCTCTCTCTCTCTCCTGGTTGTTGAAGTGGGTTGTGATCTGGACGATAGCCCTGGTATCGGGCGTTGCTGTTGGGCGCTGTGACGAGCGTCACACTCCCTAGTTTGTCGGCCGGCAGGAGGTGTGACGGGCGTTGCCCGACAGTCTTGGGATGCCCGACACCCCTGACGCGTGTTACTCCTTGTAACGCTGTGTCGCGCAACGTTGCTGCTTTGTGAACCAGCCGATGTTTTTGGTGTTTGGGTGAAGGGCGTGAGGAGTAATATTGAGGGTTGTGACGGGTTTAGTGAGGGTCGTGTGGTCTGTTAGTGACGGTTCCTTATGTTATGTAAGTGAATAACTATGCACAAACAAACGATGGTGATGCCGTGTTAGTAGTATCAATAACAATGATAATAATGGTAGTAATGATGCTGATAGTAGTATATGAGGATGATGAGGAAGGTAGTAGTAATGTTATGCATGATGTGAGACTTATGCTTATCTGTTAATGACAATGTTAATGGTAGTTACACTAGTGGTTGCTTAATGATAATGATAATAGTAATGATAGTGGTAATATTAGTGCTTGCTCTATATGTTCAACATGACTACTCACATAAAGTAAACACCTTGATTATTCATATAATTCTGAGATAAGGATAAGTATGAATATGGTTCATTAATGATGTGCTTAATACACTTGATCACCAAATAGTGTAAATGACAAGTATAGCATCTCGAATATCATCTTGTGATAATAAGTATAGTCCTTATGTTGAATATACGGTTATTATACCAATGCAGGTGATGATTAAGCCATGAAAAGGCTATGAGACATATGTGATGAGTAACATCACTTTGATAATTATCCTATAAGGTTGTATGTATGATGTGTTGGTCCCATGATGTTAATGCGAGCCTTGAGAGGCAGTGAAAATACATGATGAGAGATTGAGATTCTGTGGTATGTGGTGATCCTTGAGATGGATCTGGATGGTTGGCAAGAGGCCAAGCGATAACATGTGATGTTGGATCTTTGAGATGGATCATGTTGATGTGGTTACAATAATAAAATAATGATGAGTTTATGTTATTTACTTTCTGTTATACCTTGCATGTTATACAACTTGGTTGAATCTTGCAATCCATCTAAAAGACACTAACTAATCACAGTGAAATATATCATGTAGTTGCCCTAGCCATAGATCCATCATCGTCAGGATTTGGTGATGGTGAAACAGGTTCTCCTACGGGTTAACCTGGAAATGCATATTGTTGAATATGTGTAGGTTGCTCCTAGCCTAAAAATGAGGAGGTAAGAGTGTAACTTCGGTTGTAGACTCAGATATATGTATATATAGAGCATGGTGAACAGGCCCATGGCTCAGGATATGTGATATGAGGAGCATGAATGCGTTCATGGCTCAGAGCACGGTGAACAGGCCCGTGGCTCAGTTTTACTAGCACCGAGACCTGTACCAAGGCGGGCTAGAGTGAGGGTAGCCTATGGAGCTGACCCTGTGGCTTAGACCACTTCAGCATGTGACTGTGGTCCTGCTTGTGTTGTACTCGTGTATTGACCACGAGGTGGGAGGTCATGGAGTCTGGCTCTTCCATTGACCTTGTATGGCACCGGCTTGGGTTTCGTAACTGAAGGTTGAATTTGAACGGTATGGTTCAAATCCTCAGGGCATAATAATACGTAATACATCCATTTAGTACTTTACTGCTTAAGAAAAACACGAAACATTGGTTGAGGCCTTGTTTGTGAAATATCTCTGTTATACCTTGCAGTTACTTCTATAGTCATCAGGTACGTGGTAATATGTCTTATCTTGATAATCAAGTTATGTGGCACCATATTTTATTTCTGATAATCATGTTAGATAGTGATATATCTTATATTGTCAATCACGTTCCATTGGGAGATATCTGGTTACATGCTTTTGTACAACTGGTAAGCTTGTTAGTAAGAATAGCTTTGCTTTATATAGACTGCTCTTGTTATACCTGTTGATAGTTATCTGCTGTTATAATTTATCTTGCTGAGGTTCTGTAGTTGCGGTGGGGAGTTATGTTTCCCACTGGGACAATGTTCAATTGTCTCACCCCGCTGGTTTACACCCTTGTTAGGTGGTCGAGCTAGACGTGGTGGTGGTCGTGGTGTTGTGGCCGAGAAGCTTGACGAGCAATAGAAGGCAGGCGATGGATATGCTGCTATTTTGGATGTTTGTAGTAGAGTCTAGAGTCATCCCTGTACTCTCAGGTCCTTGGCAGTGTTTTGACGTTGATTCACGATGAACGATCGATAATGTTTTGTATATCCTGTTGTTGGCCGGATGCGGGCCTCTATGTATATGAATAGGTGGTGAACTCATGGGATGGATGAACAGCTGTTCCTGAGCTGTGGATACGTATCAGATCTCGTGTATATATATGACATGTTCCTGTGTAGGATGAGGACTGGAATGTAATAGTTTCACAGTTTATCAGTTTTCCGCAATCGGTTTTAATTAACCCATGTTTTCATAATCTGTGGTTATGGTTATTTCTGCATGTTTTCACGTAACACCTCGTTATCTGTGTGATAATGGGATGTGTTGCCACAAGATGTGTATAAGAGCATGGTGAATAGGCCCATGGTTCACTATGATGGAGCATGAATGTGTTCATGACTCAAGAGCATGGTGAATAGGCATGTTGCTCAAGGTATGCTAGCACTGAGACTTGTACCAAGTCGGGCTAGAGAAAAGGGTAGCCTGCAGAGCTGGCCCTGTGGCGGAGGTCACTTAAGCAAGAGACTGCAGTCCTGCTTTAGATATCATGCACTGGCCACGAGGAGGTGAGGTCATGGAGTCCGGCTCTCCCAATGACCTTGTATGGCACCGGATTTGGGCTTTGCAGCCGAAGGTTGGAGTTGAGCGGTACGACTCACTTCCTGAGGGCACAATAATTAGTAATCCATCCGTATAGAATATATATCGCTTAGGAAAAAACATGAAACACTGATTGAGGCCTTTCTTGTTTCCCTAGTTATATCTTACAGTTAATTACACATTACTCATATCTTATGATAAGTTCTTATATAACTTGTCTTGTAAATCATGTTGCATATATTTATCTATTTATATGCCTCTTAGATATCCTAGTAAGACGTTATAAAGTTATGTTTGTTCAGTATGTTGCATATATGACCTGCTTATATTAGTTACCTGCTTTATCTGTTCTATCTCTCCTTTGAGGTTTTATAGTTTCAGCGGGGGTTATGTTTCTCGTTGGGACTGTGTGTCTCACCTCGTTGGTTTAAACCTTTTTAGGCGATTGTGCTAGATGTGGTGGTGGTCGTGAGGTTGCAGCTGAGCAGTAGGAAGAATAGTACAAAGTAAGGTCAGATCTGCTGTTGCTATTTTCGGGTGTTTTGTAGTAGAGTCCTAGAGTCATCCCTATACTCTCAGGTCCTTGGAGGTTTTTTGATGAGGTTTCACGATGTATAGTTGATGTAGCTTGTTTATCCTGTTGTTGGCCTGATATGGCCCATTTTGTAATTAAACAGCTGATGAACTCTTTTACGTATGAGACAGTTGGATCCTATAAATGGTGGACATGTATCAAGTTGAATTATAATTATATAACATGTTTCTTTACAGGATGTGGATCTAGTTGAAATAGTTCCTTTCTTATCAGCTTTCCGCAATTGGTTTTAATTAACCCGCGTTTTTGGTAATACGATGTTTATGACGGTTCTGCACATTTTTGTGTGGCATTCTGTTGTCTGTGTATGATGAATGCATATTCATCATGATTTTCAGTCGCCTTCTTGGTCTCTTTTTGTTTCAATACATCCAATTTCAGTTACTAAATATCAAAATGTGCAAAATTTCCTAATTGGTTCAATTATCAAGGTTTCTAACAGAGTTTATGTTGATTTTATGCAGGTCTTGATGAGGTTGAACTATTTGCTGGAGCCGACCTCCTTGCAATCCTAAGAATCACCACCATTCGATCTTCATCTCAATCAACCATCATCCACATCAAACCCAAATGAGTAGGACCCACCTTTATCTTCCCTTGATCTACCCTCACTCATCCTTGGTCTTGACCATACAGTCTTGACCATATGATCTGGACCATACGGTCTCGCACATACGGTCTCAAAACCGTATGGACAACCTCACCTCAAAACTATTTGGATCACTGTCATTCAAGACCGTTTGGGCTTCTATCTCTCCACACCATCGGATCTTAGATCAACGCCCCCCCCCATTCATTTGGGCAAACAGTCTCCCCTATCGTTCTCCTTCTAACGGTCCCTCAAGACCATGTGAGCAGTACCTTCTTGAGACTGTTTGGCGTCGATCTGACTCTCAAAACCATTCAAACCTACAAAGGGTCTGCCCGATGCACCTCCGCCGATCCCTACAGCAAGCCAAGAGAACCTGACCTTCCGCCAACACCTTCTTCTTCTTCCTTAGTTTCCGCCTACAAACCCTAGGCCATCGCCACAACACCCTTGTCAGCCTCGACGTCCTCTGTCCTCTTCCGCTTCCTTCCCTTACCTCAAGCAAACCCTAAACGCTACCTTCAATCTCCCTCACAGTGTCGTCATCCGCAGCACTTGCAACTACCCCGCCGCCGCCCAACGCCGCTGACACCACCGTCTCCTCCACACCACAATAGCCTGCAACCGGTCTATGAGACCAATAGAGCGGGCAACGCGAGACCGTTTAGAATAAGTCGTAAGACTGTTTGATGCTGCTGGCCATCAAAACTGATAGGGCTAAAGACCGGTAGAGGGAGACCGTTTGAGCATCAGTCTTTAGGACCGATAGCACGAGACCGATCGAGCGGCCATCCAAGACCGTTTCATTGGCAAACGGTCTGTGAGACCGTGAAGAATGATCAAACGACGACCATTTGGTCACTTATCAAGACCATTTGGAGGCTGGATTTTCACGAGAACAGTTGGAAAACATCTGCATGAGACCGTTTGAAAAAGCATGCAATGAAATCGTTTGAAAAAGTGCAATGCCAAACCGTATGGAACAAGCACTAGAAAATCATTTGGAGAAAGCATTACCAAACTGTATGATAAAGTGCATTGCGAGACTGTTTGCAAAAGGTTTGTGAGACCGTTTAGAAAAGTTACTTATCAAAACCGTTTGGTCATATGCAAGACCGTATGGTCACTTATACCAAACCGAATGGAGGACTCACACCAAAATCGTGAGGACCAGACCCGAGCCTATAAATAGGACCAATAGGGTCCCCATTTGAGCATCGGATCAGGGATGCTGCCAGGCTGCCTAAAACGCTGGTCTGATCCTGCCACTGTCACTTCACCTATCGTTCCTGCTACAACTCAAGGAGACTGAGAAGAGAAGGAAGGAGGAGTGAGAAAGACAACCTGGTCTATCTTGGCATCCCTCATTCTTTTTCCAGATCTACTCCAACACGACGTAAGAGACCACATCATCATCACCGAGCTGCAACCACCTTCTACATCATGCTCATGGCGAAATCCTTTCTCTTTCGTATTCTGCTTACTTCTTGCATAATGAGTGAGTAGTCCCTTTTCACTGGGGTGCGGGGACTAGCCCCTCTACCCATGCATTCATGTCTTTTCATTTAACATTCCAAGGCAATGTATATAACTTTTCATTTCATTGCTAATTTATATGCTTGTAGTTGATTACCCATTTGCTTTCATCTAGTTCTTCTCTTCATAGTATAGAATGTCGATTAATGAGGTAGACTCCTTGACTAGAAATAGAATGGGGTTCCTTCAGGTTGTAAGTGTATGATCCGTGAGGGGACGAGCCATCTAACCTACGATGATGATTCTGTGGTCTAAACATCCCTTAGGGAGGACCACAACCTTAGTTGGATGTTGTATCTTCTTATTAACCATCGATATTTTCTTACAGACTTATCGCCTACATGCTTGTCAATTAGCATGGTTGACTCCCGGATTAGAAATAGAATGGGGTTCCTTGAGGTCATAAGTGTATGATCCGTGAGGGGATGAGCCATCTAGCCCATGGTGACACTTATGTGGTCTAAACATCCCTCAGGGAGGACCATGACCTTAGTTGGATGTTGTATCTTCAGAATCGTAAGTGAATGATCCAGATGGCGATGAGAAATTGGATGCCTAAGGGGATGCTTACAGGGGCCTAAACATCCCTTCGGGAGGGTTCACAGCAGTTCCATTTGGATAATTAGATGCTTGCCTGGATGTTATGTGTTTGGATGTGTTTGCATGTGCAATGGTGGCAAAACTCGATACCATCCCGATGATTCCATATCATTTAATTAAAAAAACTTTCATTCTTCTCATTTACTTTCCTGCAATTAGTTTAATTAACCTCAACCAAATCAATCGTTCTAAATATAGTCTCACTTGAGCTAGATACGACTGACAAAGATTCTTAAAAATGTTGTCCTTTGGGTTTCGATCCTTAACTATACTGTGATAGGACCCATCCGCTTGCGGGTGGTATTATTGCATGAGGTTTTGGTAAAAGCTTGGGGATTTCAACCCCAAGTGAATTTATTAGTGTGATATTTGCCACGTCAAATTCTGGCGCCATTGCCGGGGACAACGGAATCAGTTAGTCAAATCTAGTTCTTTTAAGGGTAATCTAAGAATTTGTTTTTCTTTTGATACAATTGCTCATCTACTCAAATTTCATTCCACTCCATCAATCTTACTTCAAGTCTTTTCATCTCAGGTACCATCAAAGACAAGTGCATGCACCGTTTGAATAGTCCCAGACTCACTGCCAGCTTTGACCCCGAGATAGATAGAACCTTTCATCGTCAAAACAGAGAAAACTAAGAAAGAATGGCTCAAGAGGAGGAAATAGCCCGAAGGGTAGATCAAGCCCTTAATGTGCAGAGAGAAAGGCTCATGCAAGAATCCAGAGCCATAGTTCAATAAGAAATCTTAGTAGCACAAGCAGCAACGCAAGTAGCAAAACTGCAAAAGGATCTTAGGGAGTTCTTAATCCCTAAGGATGCTGATGTTCATCACCCAGTTCAACCTCCTCCTATCCATTCTTACAACTTTGAGATACGAACAAATTGGATTACCTTGCTACAAAATAACCCATTCTATGGTAAACAAGGAGAACATAGACAAGAACATCTTCTGAGGTTCATTGATCTATGTGCTATGACAAAGCAAAATGGAGTATCTGAAGATGCCATCCGACTTTGTCTCTTCAAGTACTCTCTTGCTGATAGAGCCATGAGTTGGTACAACTCCTTGCAATGTGAACCCATCACTACATGGGAACATCTTCAAAATGCTTTTCTGGAAATGTTCTATCCACCTTCTCTCACTTATGAAATTAGGGGTCATATAACAATGTTCACTTAGGCCCTTAGAGAAACCCTTGCTGAAGCATGGGATAGATACAAAGAGCTTCTACGCAAGTGTCCACATCATGGCATCCCTAAGAATTAGCTTATTGAAATTTTCTATAGGGGAGTGGACGATGATATCAAGAGGTTTTTAGATTCCTCATATGGAGGAAATTTCATGCGTCAGAGTTATGATAGTGCATGGAGGGTTGTCACCCTTGGAGATGAAAATCAAGCTAATTTGGGTAGGTCAGTAGGAAAAGGAGTATTGAAGGTAGATATGGCTGAAGTTATTCCTGAATACAAGTCTATCCTTGAGACCCTCAAACTCTTAGTTGCAAAGTAAGACCATATTGAATCATCCCTTGCTGCTTTTGAAATAAGACCTTCACTCCCACAACCACAAGAACAAGTCAAGTCAGCTTCATTGTTTTGTGAAGCATGTAAAGGTACTGATCATTCCACTTTAGCATGCAATGTTCTCTAGGATGTTGTTCTAAGTAACGCATGTGGACAAGGAGATAATGGTCAAATGGAAAATCTTAATGTTGTCAACACCATCTCTGGTCAAGGATATTACAATCTGAATCAAAATAGGAACCATCTTGGTTTTCAATATGGAAATCCTTCAGGAGCGGAAAAATCGTGACAACTTGGTTCAACTAACCAACAATGAGGCCCACCAGGATTCCAGTATAACCAACAACAAAATTTTGGGAATCAAGGGAACTTCAGAGGCAACTTCCCAAACAATAACTTTAACAATTATCAGAACAACTCGCAATTCCAGAATCCCAACTAGGTCCCTTACCAAAATCAACAAGGGCAACAAACCAGACCCATTTCCCCTGATGACAAACTGACGACCATTGAGAAGATGTTACAGTCGCAGCAAACCATGATAGCTAACCAGCAAACCTTGATAGCTAACCAGCAAGCACATCAGAAAGCCATTGAATCTCAACTAGCTCAACTTGCAGCTAGCATGAATCCTCCTATTGGAGCCTTTTTTGGTCAACCAGAGAACAACCCTAAACATCCTGAGCAATTGAAGGTCGGTATGACTCATTCTGGTAATGTATATCATGACCCTTCTGCAAAGACACCAGTGGTTGTCATAGATAATCAGGACCATGTGAATGATCAAGTTGACAAAGAACCTGAACCTAGTCTGAAGGAGCAACCAAGCAATGATAAGTCAGAGCCTGATATTCTTGTGTACAAGCCTCGTATTCCTTTCCCAGCTCATTTGAGGCAGACCAAGCTTGACACTCGATTCAACAAGTTCAAGGAAGCCATGAAAAAGCTTCATGTTGATATACCTTTTCTAGATGCACTGGCTGAGATACCAACATGGACAAAGTACTTAAAGTCACTTCTCACCAAGAAATATATAACTAAAGAATATGAAACAGTTAAGTTAGCAACAACAACTTCAAACATCATCCAGAGTAAGATGCCAAGGAAGCAAAAAGATCCAGGATCCTTTGGGATTTCTTGCCATATCGGTGATTCATCATGCAAGAAAGGGCTGGTAGATCTTGGTGATAGCATCTCCATCATACCACTCAACCTTTGCAAAAGGCTACGGTTTGCTGAACTTCTCCCAACTGGCATGACTATACAACTCACAGACAATGCAATCAAACATCTGTTAGGAATTATTGAGGATGTACCTGTCAAGGAGGGAAAAGATCCCTATGTTCCGTGTGACTTTGTCATCATGGATATAAAAGAAGATGCCAGATACCCTCTCATTTTTAGACATCTATTTCTCGCTACTGCAAGAGTCCTAATTGATTTTGAAGCAGGAACCTTGCTGTTGGTATGCCCTGAGAGCCAATCATGTGATGATTGGTGGGATACATTAAGATTGATTTGATAAATATAAAAGGCAAGCTTCCAATTCTTTCTGGTTCAGTCATATGAGATAGTGATACAACAGATTGAATGCCTAGAGAATGACAGTACTCAATGACGTATGCCTTCAGGTTCAGGACCTGAACGATGAGATCATACAGATGCTAAGAGTTTGTACATTCTCATTATGTCTCTAGTCCGATGTGATTATGGAAGGTAGATAGATAGAAATGACATATAAGACTAGATTGTGGTTTTGGTTGATGAAAGAATCTAATTAGTCATGATATAGAGATATCAAACCAAACACATAGGTACTTGTTAGAGAACAAGTGTACCGGACAGACCCACCGTGAGTTTGACACATGGAACCATGACATGGTAGTCATAGTCAGTACTCACAGTGATGGTGGTGAGTGTGATTCTTCGACCTGAAATCACTACACTCAACACATGTCGTTGGGCACACTTTGACATCATCAAACATAGTCATGAAACATGGGTTGTTATAAAGGTGATGATTGGGTCACTTTGACACATGGGGCTTTTGAGGGGTGAGTGATAGATATGGGATTTGTCCCTCCTAAGGGAGTTTGATATGCATGGCCACTTGATGAGTAGGATTGAGAAAGGCGTGCATGCATGTGTGAATCAGTATGTGATATTGATGTCATAACATATCTCTTCCAATCTACTCTGATATCAAGAAAGTGAATGAACGTTGATAGGATGATTGTTCCATGCCTCGAGTTCATTCAGGATATCAATGACAAAGGAATTATACATTCACTGTAACACCATTCACGGATTGTAGGATTGAAAGTTGTTCTCCAAATTTCTATTTCACTTGGGTAGCACTGATGTGTGACTAGGCACCGCTCTTTGCTTGTGAAGTCATAAGTGTTATGGACTTTCACTGCCAACGTGAAATGGACCTACAGGGTCACACATATAGGATTTAACCTGGAAGAGGAGTTTTGTCCACAAATGATGTTTAGATTGATTACTAAAGGAGTTTAGTAGTTCAATTAAACACTCAATTAATTGATAGCTCGATGTCATAATGTTCAAGGTGTTGGACACATTGATTGGAGTATCGAATTGATTGAAACTGTAATTGACTGATTCTGCACAATCTACACTCCCAACTGATCAGCTCATGTGATGAACCGATTGGATCAGCTTGGTGGACCGATCGGCTCAGGTGGTGAGTCGACTGGATCACGGACAGGGTGAAACGATTGCTTCAAGTGTTGAAATGATTAGTTCAACTGTTGCAACCGAGCAAGTTGGGAAAGTAGGATTGGTGAGAAATTTCCTTTCGTTTCACTTGCCCAATTTGATTGGAACAAGGATTGGTATTTGATACCAATTAGAAATAAAAGATGAAAAGTCAATCGGGAACTGACCAGGACCACGAACTGACCGATTCAGAAGTGAACCGACCATTTCATGGGTCCCAACCAATCGGTTGTGTCAACCGACCAGCTCAGATCCCCAATCGACCATTTTAGAAATGAAATGATCGGTTCAGGTTGTGCAATTAGTTGTTTTTGTGGAAAATCTCAAACCCTTCTACTCTTGCTTTAGTCCCCTATTGCCCGGGATGGAGAACCCTGTCTTATGACCCTCCTATATATATAGGGGTATTGGGGGCTTCTTAAAGTACAACACAGTGCAACCAGTTGCTCTGTAAAGTTGTTGTTGTCTCTGGTTTTGGTAACTGAGAGAGCCCGAGCAAGTGCTACCCGATAAGGGAGGCACAACAAGGGAAAGACAACTGCAGAAAGCGACTGGTGGTAGGAGAGTGTGTCAGTGACTAGTACGCTGACAGGAGGGTGCAACTCCTTCCAATTCCTTGTGGGACAAGGAGATTCGAGTTCCAGGTGGTCCGTGTGGACTACTTCAGAGGTGGGAGATTTCTGCCGCTCGAAGGACAACTATCAATCCCGACAGTCTCGGTGAGACCAGGAGTCGTCAGTCCCGGTGCGACCAGGAGCTACACAGACACTATCCAAGACTGGAAGTGAAGACCGCACAAGCCGCGGGGTATTGTCGCCGAGCAAACCTCGGGACAAGGTATGATTCTACAAACCATCCTTTCCTATTGTATTGACGTTGACGTGTTTCCTTGTTTTGGGTTTGGGGGAGAATTTGTTTTTGTTTTTGCTACCTTCTCTACCTCCCCAAAAACCCAACAGTGGTATCAGAGCCACGTCAACTACTCTATACTTTAGGATTATCGATATGATCAATTTTGGTTTGTCGCCTTTATTTATTGCATACGATGTGAATAAAACTGGCTTTATGCATGTTCAATCCTAAATCCACAATCCCAATTTACATATATGATATGTATTATTAATGCACTCAATACACATCACCTTTAAATGAGTTTTGTGGTGGATGTATAGCATGGTTATGGCCAATAAACCCTATATGTGTATGGTTGTATGTGGTTGCTTGCATCTCGGTCTGCGCACTGATCTTCCTTCTCCTATTCCTGATGTAACTCGAAATAATTTGAGATTTCTTTCCTACCTTTGCTCCCCTAGAATGAAACTCGAGGTTTCCCTTTTTACAATGTAAAATAGGATAGAATTTTATTTCCTGTTATGTCAAAGAACGGAGGATATCCTGACGACAGCTGAGACGATCGGTGCAAGGCATGAACCGATCGGTTGACGTTCGAGACGATCGGTTCAAGGAGTGAGACGATCGGTTGATGACCTGTTCAAGGAGCGAGATGAGCGAGTGGCGGCCATGATGAGATGCATGACGACCGGACGAACTGATCAGTTGGAGGAGCTAACCGATCGACTGGTGGCACCCATCCGACCGGCCTGATGGCGAGCCGATCAGTCATGTGATGAGTTGATCAAACCCAGAAAGGCAAAGCATAGAGTTCATCTTGTACATGTTGCATGTGATGTAGACCTAGATGACCGTGATTCCTCTTGGCTCGAGGAATCACATTAGGATTTCCATAATCATCACTTTTATCATTTTGCATGTTTTCTGTGGGATATAGCATGTATATGATACATACTATGTATTGTGGTGATTGTATATGTATATGTATATAAAACCAAATCCCTCATTAAATATTAAGTTTTAGATGCCTTCCAAATGCGACACACGTGAAAAGCTTGATCGACCAAGTGTGGGCACGCCCTAGCGTGGTGCACCATCTATCTCGTGGAAGCGTGAAGGATGGATATGTGGGTCTGCCCTAGCAGGGTGCATATTCACCGTGTTTGCTTTGGGTCGGACTTAACAAGGTGACCAAGATAGGATCTAGAACCTTGAGGCATGGAGATGATCATGGCAAGGAGTTGCATATGACATCTTGTCAAGAGTTGCATATGATGCAATTGGCAAGAGTTTCCTACCTGAGAGATCTAAGTTGTGGGTGACAGCCCTAGCTGGTCCATGACTTAGAGGATTTCAGGATCTTGCCCACTAGAAGGTTGTACGCTGCAATCTTCTGAATTGATGGTGAGGGCTATCAATTTGAGCTAAAATAGTGGGAGTGATAATTAATTAAAGGCCTAATTACAATTTTTCAAATCAATCAAATAAGTCAAAAATGAGTTTTGGACTAAAATTGCATATTTCCTTTTGTAGTACAAATGGAAACAAACAACAATCACTTTTCTTTGCGATCGGTCCTTGAAAAGGACAAGATAAATGGGACAAACTTCCACGATTGGTTAGGACATTGAGAAGCGTTCTCAATCAAAGAGAGAAAGCTCTAAGTCCTAGTTATACCAGAACCAGATGAACTCGATCCCACCATATCAATGGCTAAAAGTATGCTTATGGAAGCATACTGAGGAAGACATTGATGAGGAGTGCTTGATGTTGTGTTCTCTGAATTATGAGTTGCAGAGACAACATGAGACATATGATGTCTCCAAGACATTGTCCTAGTATGTCATGACAGAAGGAGGTCCAGTAAGGTATTCACACACTCAATATGATTGGGTATGAGGAAAGACCTGACTAAGAAGAATTCCCTCTGAGCCAAGAGTTGGCTATTGGTATGATACTGCAAATGTTGTGAGAATCATACAGTTCGTGATAAACTACAACATGAACAACTTTGACAAGCGTTGACAAAGTTGTTTGACATGTTGAGGACAATAGAGACAAATATGAAGAAAGACTAACGCTAATCTTTGATGAGATCAATGAAAGGTAAGTCTTAAGGGCAAGGGCAAAGCAAAGAAGTGTTCTGATGTTAACCAACAGCCCAAGCCGTCTTCAACCTCAAGGCACATGGGGAAAGGGTGTATGAAGGAATTCTCCTCTCTATCTAGAAGAACAAAAGAAGAAGGAGGCGACAAACGTCTCTACTTAAAGGTGTCATGAAAGTAAGCTTGTAACACTTTTGAGGTATATGATACCAAGATGTAAAGTGTAAATCACTCAATAAATGGGGCAAGTGTTACCACCATAGATAGGAGTACTTTAGTTTATTTTCTACCTAAAAGGCATGTAATACAATTATGAACTGCTATTTCGTATTTGCCAATAGATAGAAACACTTTATTTTTCCATATTGTATGACAATGATGGCAATCAATAAAGAGATGTTTCAATTTCTAAAGATATGATCTTTGTGGCAATGCCTTATTTATCTTGTGGTATTTGATATGCATAAGATAAAATGATACCTAAAAGTTATAGATAACTCAAACAATCAAATTAGCATCAATCATGAGAAATTCATTTCTACTTTCCATGTGACGGATAAATCTAGACTCTTTTGGTTAGAGAACCAGTAAGAGACATGAATATCTTGGACATGATTAATCAATCTTCACTAATGGTAGTGGGATAATGATTGTCCTATTACATATGATACATGTGATGTATTTACATACCTATTGGAACACATTCTAATACTTCAAATGGTGTTTAGAGAAATACCAATATGAATATTTTGAAGTGTTCAAGATTATCATAGATGAAGTGCAAATTTGGTAAAGTGTTAATTCTTGATGAGATCAATGAATGAAACACTTGGACCAAATGTTTGAGATCCTTATGAGTGATTATGATAGTGTATCATAGTGAACTCATGATTAAGGCATGGTGATGTCTAAATCAAGAAGGAATCATACTCTAAGGAGTTAGAGAATGATGATCAAATAAGTGAATTCTTCTTTATAAAAGAATAACCCTCACTAATAAAAGAAATTAAGAATCACAAGGGTTGTGAATTCTTATATCCTTACACCTCAATTATCTATGTGATGAGTTGTTCATGTGATGAGTCAACTATCTAGATGAATATGAGGAACAAAATTTTGAGTTATGGTTTAAGTCCATTACATCCTAAATGACATCCATGTGAACCATAAGGTATGACCTTGATGGTAGCACTCATTGGATGAAATCCATAAGTGCATATGAGTCTTAAGTGTTAAGACACATGGATAACATTTTGAGAAGAATGATGCTTGTTGATTGCAACTTAATGACTAAGACATTTGGCATATGGATACTAAAACCGCATTCCTATGAGGAATAAAACAAGGATGTGTATGTGACACAACCTATAAGGTTTATGAATCCACTAATGCAAATGAAGTATATAAGTTACAATGGACTAATCAATATGATTGATTGAGTACAAGCAACTCAGAATTGGATCTTTATTTTGATGATATAGTCAAAGGGTTTGACTGATATGTCAAAGATAAAGAAGGGGTCTGTGATTTAGTGGGAGCCTGTTCACATTCCACATGTTGATGTGAAATGGAAATGTTCTAGAATGGAAATCCAAAAGTGGAAATTATCTTTAAGGAAGATAGAGATGTTTCCTATGTGATAGGAATAGAGATCTATAGACATAGTTCTCGAAAACCTCATGACCTGAAAGGAGAAAACATACATTGGCAACCAGTACTGAAGGGTTCAGTATGCACAGATTCAGTGGGAGAAAACCTATCCATGTTACATGGAGTTAGTATCCCAAGGCCAAGTGTCCAATTCTTATGAAGAATGGGAACACTAAGAACAGATATGGATCTATCATGTATGTAATCATCCCATTATCTTGCATGTATCGACATGGCAAGAACAAAATGCATTCATCATCTTGTATGTGGGACATGGAAATATGATGTGCCCATCCTAAAAACTCATATGTGGGACATGACGAGTGGATGTCTATCTACTTCCAGTAAGGGTTACTGGAATACCATGAAAACTTGATAAGTACTTGAGAAGTACTAGTTCTACGGAGATAAGGAAGAGTTCAATGTAAAGAGTTACATTGATGAGAACTTCCGAAAGGATAGAAAATTAATCGCAAAATATATATATGATATATAAAAGTGAAAGTTTGTTGATAATTGGAAGTGTTCCAATAAAACCATTTAAAAGGAAATGTTGAGTATCTGTGTGTTGGAGAACAACAGTGGATACTATATGGATCTGGAAGTTCATGAGATGAACTTATAGATATTCTTCTCATTGATGACAAGTATGGAATCCTTGATCATGCGATGTAGCTAAAGGTTAGCAAAGGAATACTAGATCACATATTACAACAAGTCCATCTCATACGTGTGACGTACAGTGAAGAGATGAGAGACATGCAATTTATACGAACTTTGGCAAGGTGTTGCCATTACTCACTATGATCGCAATAGAGCAGAGTAACATGTGGGACATGTTTGAAGATCACTATGAATATGATTCAAGGGTGATTGGCTCGCAGTGCAAGTGGGAGTCTGTTGGTATGCCCTGAGAGCCAATCATGGGATGATTGGTGGGATACATTAAGATTGATTTGATAAACATCAAAGGCAAGCTTCCAATTCTTTCTGGTTCAATCATATGAGATAGTGATAGAACATATTGAATGTCTAGAGAATGACAGTAGTCAATGACGTATGCCTTCAGGTTCAGGACCTGAATGATGAGATCATACAGATGCTAAGAGTTTGTACATTCTCATTATGTCCCTAGTCTGATGTCATTGTGGAATGTAGATAGACAACAATGACACACAAGACTAGATTGTGGTATTGGTTGATGACATAATATCATTAGTCATGATATAGAGATATCAAACCAAGCACATAGGTACTTGTTAGAGAATAAGTGTACCGGACAGACCCACCGTGAGTTTGACACATGGAACCATGACATGGTAGTCACAGTCAGTACTCACAGTGATGGTGGTGAGTGTGATTCTTCTATCTGAAATCACTACACTCAACACATGTCATTGGGCACACTTTGACATCATCAAACACAGTCCTGAAACATGGATTATTATAAAGGTGATGATGGGGTGGGTTTGACACATGGGGCTTTTGAGGGGTGAGTGATAGATATGGGATTTGTCCCTCCTAAGGGAGTTTGATATCCATGGCCACTTGATGAGTAGGATTGAGAAAGGCATGCACACATGTGTGAATCAGTATGTGATACTGATGTCATAACATATCTCTTCCAATCTACTCTGAGATCAAGAAAGTGAATGAACGTTGACAGGATGACTGTTCTATGCCTCGAGTTCATTTGGGATATCAGTGACAAAGGAATTATACATTCAATGTAACACCATTCACGAATTGCAAGATTGAAAGTTGTTCTCCAACTTTCTATTTCACTTGGGTAGAACTGATGTGTGACTAGGCACCGCTCTTTGCTTGTGAAGTCATAAGTGTTATGGACTTTCACTACCAACGTGAAATGGACTTGCAGGGTCACACACATAGGATTTAACCTGGAAGAGGAGTTTTGTCCACAAACGATGTTTAGATTGATTACTAAAGGGGTTTAGTAGTTCAATTAAACACTCAATTAATTGATAGCTTGATGTCATAATGTTCAAGGTGTTGGACACATTGATTGGAGTATCAGATTGATTGAAATTGCAATTGACTGATTATGCACTCCCAACCGATCGGCTCATGTGATGAACCGATCGGCTCATCTTGATGAACTAATCGGCTCAGGTGGTGAGTCGATCGACTCATGGACAGGGTGTAATGATTGCTTCAAGTGTTGAAATGATCGGTTCAACTATTGCAACCGAGCAAGTTGGGATAGTAGGATTGGTGAGAAATTTCCTTTCATTTCACTTGCCCAATTTGATTGGATACCAATTAGAAACAAAAGATGAAAAGTCAATCAGGAAGTGACCAGGACCACGAACCGACCGGTTCAGAAGTGAATTGACTGTTTCATAGGTCCCAACTGATCGGTTGAGGTGTCAACCAACCGGATCAGATCCCCAACCGACTGTTTCAGAAATGAAATGATCAGTTCAGGTTGCGTAGTTGGTTGTTTTTGTGGAAAACCTCGAACCCTTCTACTCCTGCTTTAGTCCCATATTGCCTGGGATGGAGAACCATGTCCCATGACCCTCCTATATATAGGTGTATTGGGGGCTTCTCAAAGTAAAACACAGTGCAACCAGTTGCTCTGTAAAGTTGTTGTTCTCTCTGGTTTGGTAACCGAGAGAGCCCGAGTAAGTGCTACCCGATAAGGGAGGCACAACAAGGGAAAGACAACTGCAGAAAGCGATTGGTGGCAGGAGAGTGTGTCAGTGACTAGTACGCTGACAGGAGGGTGTGACTCCTTCCAATTCCTTGTGGGATAAGGAGATTGGAGTTCCAGTTGGTCCGTGTGGACTACTTCAGAGGCGGGAGATTTCTGCCGCTCGAAGGACAGTTGACAATCCCGATAGTCCTGGCGAGACCAGGAGTCGTCAGTCCCGGTGCGACCAGGAGCTGCACAGACACCGTCCAAGACCGGAGGTGAAGACCGTGCAGGCCGCGAGGTATTATCGCCAAGCAAGCCTCGGGACAATGTATGATTCCACAAACCATCCTTTCCTATTGTATAGACATTGACGCGTTTCCTTGTTCTGGGTTTGGGGGAGAATTTTTTTTTTGTTTCCACTGCCTTCTCTACCTCCCCTTAAACCCAACACTTGCTTCTTAGACTCGGCAAAGAAACTATTGAATTCAAAGATTTTGAAAGTATGTGAAGACCAATCATGCAAGAAGAAGTATTTCTTATCGATTGCATAGAGCAGATGTCACTTCTCACCACTACAAGAGTTCTAATTGATGTTGAAGCAGGAACCTTGCTTCTTAGACTCGGTAAAGAAACTCTTGAATACAAAGTTTTTGAAAGTATGCGAAGACTAAGCATGCAAGAAGAAGTATATCTTGTTGATTGCAAAAGGCTAGGGTTTGTTGAACTTCTCCCAGCTGGCATGACTATATAACTCGCAGACAATTCAATCAAATGTCTGTTAGGAATTATTGAGGATGTACATGTCAAGGAGGGAAAAGATTCCCATGTTCCGTGTGACTTTGTCCTCATGGATATAAAAGAAGATGTCAGATACCCTCTCATTTTTGTACATTCGTTCCTTACCACTGCAAGAGTCCTAATTGATGTTGAAGAAGGAACCTTGCTTCTTAGACTCCATAAAGAAACTCTTGAATTCAAAGTTTTTGAAAGTATGCGAAGACCAAGCATGCAATAAGAAGTATATCTTATCAATTTCATAGAGCAGATGTCACTTCTCACTCAAGAGAATCATGAATCAGAAGGTCCATTAGAAGTTTCTCTAACAGACCCATTATTTGAAGAACCTATTGATGAACAAGTGAAAGGTTGTATCGAATCTCTCAACTCTACGGAAGAAGATGTTGAATCTACATTTGAAGAAATTAAAGCTGTGAATGTTACTGAAGAATCATGTGAAAAGCCACAAGCTCCAAAAATGAAGCCCCTACCCGAAGGATTGAAATATGCATTTCTAGATGACCTCAAAGTCTGTCCAGTTATCATTAATTCAGATCTAACGACAGAACAAGAAGACAAACTCTTGATGGAATTAAAAGAAAGAATAAAAGCCATTGTCTACAAGATGAGCGATATCACCGGGGTCAGTCAAGCGATGTGCATGCACAAAATCCCCATGATGGAAGATCACAAGCCAACTATTGAACATCAATGCAAATTGAATCCAAATATGAAGGAAGTAGTTTGTCGTGAAGTCATTAAACTGCTCACTGCTGGAATAATCTATCTGATATCGGACTCACCATGGGTAAGTCCCCTGCATGTTGTCCTAAAGAAAGGGGGAACTACTGTGATATGAAATGAAAATGATGAACTCATCCCCACTCGAACAGTCACAGAGTGGAGGACGTGTATTAATTACTGGAAGTTTAACAAGGCAACTCGAAAGGACCACCTCCCAATGCCTTTTCTCGATCAAGTCTTAGAAAGATTGGCTCACCAATAATATTTATGTTATCTTGATGGTTACTCCAGATTCTATCAAATACCCATGCATACAGATGACCAAGAGAAAACTACTTTTACTTGCCCATTTAGAACCTACGTGTTTAGAAGAATGTCGTTCGAACTCTGCAATGTGACTGCAACTTTCCAACATTACATGGCAGTTACATTCACTAGTCTCACTGAAACCATTATGGAAGTTTTTATGGATGATTTTTCTATGTATGGAGATTCATATGACTCGTGCCTAAAGAACCTCTCCCTTGTCCTTAAAGGATGTGAAGAAGCACATATTGTATTAAATTGGGAGAAGTGTCACTTTATGGTAAATGAAGGCATTATCCTTGGACATAGAGTTAGCAGTAGAGGAGTCGAAGTTGACAGAGCAAAAATAGAAGTGATTTCCAAACTCACTATTCTGACAGATATAAGAGAAGTTCGTGCATTCCTGGGTCATGCAGGTTTTTACATCCAGTTTATAAAGGAATTCTCAAAGATAACCAAGCCGATGACAAATTTGTTACTAAAAGATTCTGAATTCAATTTTGATGAAGAATGTGTTAAAAGTTTCAACAAACTAAAGCATGCCCTTACAACAATGTCTATCATCAGAGATCCCAATTTTGACCACCCTTTTGAAATTACGTGTGATGTAAGAGACTACATAGTGGGTGCTGTCTTGAGCCAATACATAGAAAAGAAACATTATGTGATCTACTATGCATCGAAGACACTTGATGAAGCTCAGAGGAATTATGCAACTACTGAGAAAAAAATCCTGGAAATTGTGTATGCCTTTGACAAGTTCAGATCATACCTAATTGGTTCAAAAGTCATTGTCTACACGGATCATGTTGCTATTCATTACCTTTTGGTAAAGAAAGATGCAAAACCTAGACTAATTAGATGGATTCTCCTCTTACAGGAATTTGATCTTGAAATAAGAGATAAAAAGGGAACAAAGAATGTGGTAGCAGACCACCTCAGTCGCATCCACACTCAGAATACTGAGAAGATTCCGATTAACGACTCCCTTCCCGATGACCAACTAATGAAGGTCTCAGAAGCTACACCGTGGTACTCAAATTTTGTGAACTACCTTGCTAATGCGGTTATCCATCCTAAATGCACCGGAAATGCACTAAAGAAATTTATGCATGATGTGAAACTGTACTACTGGGATGAGTCGTACCTTTTCAAACTATGTGCTGATGGTCTATACAGATGGTGTATTGCTGAGGAAGAAGCTCAACTTATCTTGGAGCAATGTCACTCAGGACCAGTTGGAGGACATATGAGCTATAAAAAGACTTCCTTGAAGGTTTTGTAATGTGGATTCTTTTGGCCAACCATATCTAAAGATTCCCATGACTTTGTCTTATCATGTGATAAATGACAAAGATCAGGCAACATAACAAAGAGAGATGAGATGCTACTGAACCTATGGAAAGAAGTAGACATATTTGATGTTTGGGGGGTGGACTACATGGGTCCATCCCATTTTCTTATGAATATTCTTACATCCTAGTGGTCATAGACTACGTCTCAAAATGGGTTGAATCCATACCAACCATCACTAGTCATTGCAAACCTATCATCAAGATGTTCAAAGATATTATTATCCCCCGATTCAGAGTCCCACGTACTGTGATATCTGACGGAGGTTCTCATTTTATTGAAAGAATATTTGAAGCTTTACTGAGAAAATATGGTGTAACTCACAAGGTAGCCTCACCCTACCATCCACAAACAAGTGGACAAGTAGATGTTTCTAACCATCAACTCAAGGCTATTTTGGAAAAGACTGTAGGCCGCAACCGAAAAGATGTCAATAAAAATCATCATGTGTGTGCATGTGTGTGCGTGTGTGTGTGCATGCATGTGCGTGCATGTGTGTGTGCATGTGTGTGTGCGTGTACATACGCACACATACATGATACTATATACACGTGCGTAAGGAGGGACACTATGCTACACTCACAAAACTCCCCGAGTTTTTTGAAAAACTACTAGAGGGGGGGTGAATAGAGTTTTATAGATAATTTAACAATTATTGAACTCAAACAACCACAATGAAAATATCGGACAAGGAGACACAAGGTTTAGAGTGGTTCCAACTATCAAATACTATAGCCGTCAGTCCACTACCCGGTTGCTTACCCAACCGGGATTTGAAAAGAAATTTATTTTATTACCTCTTCAAGGAATTTACATAAAATACAATCTCTTTTCCTAAACCCTTCAAGCAGCCTTCACCTAGAAGTAATCGCCAACCTTGAAGCAGCCTTCCCTTAAAGTAGATGCACCAACTCCCGTTGCACCAGCCTTCTGAAGTAGCTTCCCTTGCGATAGCCTTCTTGAAGTAGCTTGAAGTCCTCTTCTCCACCTGAGAAGTCAACCCTCTCCAATCCGCAGCCTCCAACCCTAGGAGTAGCAAGGAGAGTACAAAAGATAAACAGGAACAAGAAAGGAAAAGGAAATTACAACTTATCCTTTAAGCCCGAGGCTTGATATGCCTAGATCAAGCGTAAGATCTCCTAGCCAAGTATGTGAACTTGTAATTGCAGTGGGTAGGAGAATCTAGCCTATAGGACACGAGATTGAGCTAAGGAGAATGTAGGCCAATGATCACAGTGCTCAAATTGCTTGCAAAAGATTGCTCAAGTATGCTCAAGTGTATTCTCAAGTGTAACAAGTGAATTCTAATGTCCTATGGCTTGTCCTATTTATAGGAATGGCCTAAGTATGCTTAAGGACGTTCTAGACAACTTCTAGGGGTTTCTAAGTGCTTAACTAGCCGTTAGGTAAAAAGTTGTTGCTTTAACAACGGCTAATTAATTTATTCTACAGTTGCTGTCAGAGACCATCTCGGTCGACAATTGGTCGACCGAGACACCTACTCGGTCGAAGTTTTGTCGACCGACAGGCTCTCTGGATCAACGTTCATTTGCAACTGCCAACTACTTTGTCTGTTGTGTCTAACGGCTACTTTGGATCTTTCTCGGTCGAGAGGTTTGTCGACCGAGAGTCTCTCGGTCGAGGAGTTTGTCGACCGAGAATGATCCTGTTTCAAGGTTTCAATTTAAGCATTAATTATATGTGTGAGTGTGCAAAGGTGATCCTAATTAAATGGGATGACATGTCTAACTGTGGTGTTTGGCTAGGGAAAATCTAACGCTTGATTTACATGCAATTCTAAGTACTTGTACATTATATATTTGTACAAGTTTTTACAACAAGGATTACATTGCATGAAAATATAAACAAGTAAGCTCTTGGATTTTCCCTTGCTACTTTGTCATCCTACACACTCAAGTAGCTCGTTAGATTAATAAGAATGAAATGTTTGTCATAATCAAAACAAAGGGATTTTTAGATGTCCATTTAGCCAACATTTTTGACGCCTTGTGGGCCTACCAAATTGCTTATTAAACTCCCCTTGGAACTACACCATTTAGATTAATATATGGAAAGTCATGCCACCTGCCGGTAGAACTAGAACACAAGACATGGTGGGCAATTAAACAACTGAACTTTGATATGAAAAAAGTGGGCCAAGCCGGAATTCTACAACTCCAAGAGCTAGAAGAGCTCAGAATGACAACTTATGAGAATGCCAGAATCTATAAAGAATGCACAAAGTTGTGGCATGATGGTCATTTGAAGATGAAGGACATTCAAGTTGGTGACCAAGTTCTTCTGTTCAATTCTAGATTGAGGTTATTCCCAGGAAAACTCCGTTCTCACTGGTCAGGACCTTATATTGTCAAGAGCATCTACCCACATGGTGCTTTCTCTTTATGGAGTGAAAAGACGGGTGAATTTGTGGCAAATGGCCAACGTTTGAAGAGATATTTCACCTCCGCTGACACAGGTGCCGAAGCAATACTGAAACTCACAAATCCACCATATCCACCTTAAAAGTTGAAGAAACCAAGTCGAGCCATCAACATAAAATAATGGCGCTTGTCGGGAGGCAACCCGATCAATAAATTTGTATTTAGTTTCAATTTTGAATTTTTGCTTAATTTTATTTTTACTTTTCTTCTAGATAATTTTGCACCAAATAAAAATTACATCGCGAGATGCTATCTTAAGTTTTGATTGGTCTTTATTTTTGAGATTTTCAGATGGAGGACGCACGCTGATTGGAATGCAACCACATCTTATGGTCCAACCAGCTTGAATTTCCCCCTCCACCTCGGATTTAAAGTTTGCTCAAGACGAGCAAATTTCTAAGTTCGGGGTGGAGGTTGGGTGGTACATATCTTACCTTCCACCTTTACCCATCTAATTCAGATTTAAGATTTCATCGTTGCATTTTGACCAAAATTTACCAAAATTTCCAAATTACCAAAATTGTCAAAATTTTCAATTTTTTTTAAAGTTTTCCAAAGAAATTTGAACAGATATTGGATGAAGTTTTGACACTTTTCGTTTCAATCTCTATGCATTTTGTATCATTATACCCCCCCTATTCGAAGCAGATCCTCAAAAGGAGCTTCTTCTGAAAACTAGCCTTTTGATTGAAATCATCTTGTGAAACTTATCAGTCCTAACATCATGATCTTTATGCAAAAATGGCAAGTATCTGTCAAACTGATAGGTATCAAACACGTTGTGCTTCCTAACTGACTAGTGGAACAATAACATGGAATCTCCACTGGATCCTCATCAAGTCATTATTTGAGAAGAGTACGATAAAGAGAACAACCTGGTGCATGGAATTGTAAATCAAGTTGCATTCTGATGTGAACTGTCTTCTACACTTCTATCATCTTCGTACCCCTCCATCCATCAAAAAGAAACAAAATAGTCAAAATAGTGCCAAAACCTAAGTTCGGGGTGGAACGCCACCTCACTCTATATTTGCTTCTTCCATACCCCTCGCAAATAAATAGGGGTGTACCACCAAGAAAAGATGCCAAGGCGCACACAAAGAAAATGCAATCTCAGGTAGAATAGAGGAGAGATTTGCACACAAAAAATGCAATAAATAAAATTTCAAATAATATAATAAAAATCTCAAGTCAAATAGAAGAGAGATTTACTTCTTCCTTCCATACCACCCTTCACTCCCTTTTCAACCTAATGTCACAATAAATGCCTCCAATACCCTGAAATACATCCGTGTCAGATCAGATGCACACTTGTTGTTCTAAGGGTATCTCTGGACTCCTACAAAACTCTTTGGCATGCTTTCTTTTGGAAAAAGTGAGGAGGAAGTGAAGTTGGAAAGTAAACTCAGGAACGAAGATATGGTAAGATGTGTTCAGTGGTCTCAGGAAGTTGAGATGCGTAGTCATACTATGTAGAAAGGAAACAATTGTGATGTGAAGAGGAGGAAATCACATGGCCATAAAGTATTCATATGGCGACTGTTTTAGATTTTGTGTTACTCGAGGACGAGCAACATTTAAGTTCGGGGTGTTTTGATGAATGCATATTCATCATGATTTTCAGTCGCCTTCTTGGGCTCTTTTTGTTTCAATACATCCAATTTTAGTTACTAAATATCAAAATGTGCAACATTTCCTAATTGGTTCAATTATCAAGGTTTCTAACCGAATTTATGTTGATTTTATGCAGGTCTTGATGAGGTTGAACTATCTGCTGGCACCCATCTCCTTGCGACCCTAAGAATCACCAGCATTCGATCTTCATCTCAATCAACCATCATCCACATCAAACCCAAATGAGTGGGACCCACCTTTATCTGCCCTTGATCTGCCCTCACTCATCCTTGGTCTTGACCATACAGTCTTGACCATACGGTATCGCCCATATGGTCTCAAAACCGTATGGAAAACCTCACCTCAAAACCATTTGGATCACTATCATTCAAGACCGTTTGGGCTTCTATCTCTCCACACCATCAGATCTTGGATCAACGTCCCCCATTCATTTGGGCAAACAGTCTCCCCTATCATTCTCCTTCTAATGGTCCCTCATGACCGTGTGGTCAGAACCTGCTCAAGACCGTTTGGCGGTGATATGACTCTCAAAACCGTTCGAACCTCCACAGAGTCTGCCCGACGTACCTCTGTCGATCCTGCAGCAAGCCGAGAGAACTTGACCTTCTGCCAACACCTTCTTCTTCTTCCTTAGTTTCTGCCTACAAACCCTAAGCCATCACCACAACACCCTTTCCAGCCTCACCATCCTCTGTCCTCTTCTTCTTCCTTCCCTTACCTCCAGCAAGCCCTAAACGCTACCTCCAATCTCCCTCACAGTGTCATCATCCGCAACACTTGCAACTACCCCGCCGCTGCCCAGCGCCACTACACCACCATCTCCTCCGCACCACAACAGCCTACAACTGGTCTGTGAGATAATAGAGAAGATAGTGCAGGACCATTTGGAAGAAGTCGTGAGACCGTTGATGCAGCTGGTCGTCGAAATCGATAAGGCTGAAGACTGGTAGAGGGAGACCATTTAAGCATCAGTCTTCAAGATCGATAACACGAGACTGATAGAGCGGCCATCCAAGACCACTTCATTGGAAAATGGTCTGTGAGACAGTGAAGAATGATCAACCGACGACTATTTGGGACCAGAAGCAACGACCGTTTGGTCACTTATCGAGACTGTTTGGAGGCTAGACTTTCATGAGATCGATTGGAAAAGCATCTGCATGAGACAATTTGAAAAAGCATGGAATGAAACCGTTTGAAAAAGTGCAATGCCAAACCGTATGAAGCAAGCACTAGAAAACCATTTTGAGAAAGTATTACCAAACCATATGATAAAGTGCATTGCAAGACCATTTGCAAAAGGTTTGTGAGACCGTTTAGAAAAGTTACTTATCAAAACTGTTTGGTCATATGCAAGACCGTATGGTCACTTATACCAAACCGAATGGAGAACTCACACCAAAAACATGAGGACCAGACCCGAGCCTATAAATACGACCAACAGGGTCCCCATTTGAGCATCAGATTAGGGACGCCGCCAGGATTCCCAAAACGTGGTATGATCCTGCCACTATCACTTCACCGGCCATTCCTACTGCAACTCAAGGAGACTGAGAAGACAAGGGAGGAGGAGTGAGAAAGACTGCCCAGTCTATCTTGGCATCCCTCATTCTTCATCCAGATCTGCTCCGACACGACGTAGGAGACTACATCATCTTCACTGAGTTGTGACCACTTTATACATCATGCTCATGGCGGAATCCTCTCTCTTTCTTATTCTTCTTGTTTCTTGCATCATGAGCAAGTAGTCCCTTTTCGCTGGGGGGTGAGGACTAGCCTCGTTGCCCATGCATTCATGTCTTTTCATTTAACATTCCAAGGCAATGTATATAACTTTTCATTTCATTGCTAATTGATATGCTTGTAGTTGATTACCTACTTGCTTTCATCTTGTTCTTCTTTTCGTAGAATAGAATGTCGATTAATGAGGTAGACTCCTTGACTAGAAATAGAATGGGGTTCCTTGAGGTCGTAAGTGTATGATCCGTGAGGGGACAAGCCATCTAACCTACAGTGACACTTCTGTGGTCTAATCATCCCTCAGGGAGGACCAAAGCCTTAGTTGGATGTTGTATCTTCTTGTTAATCGTCTATGCTTGCTTGCAGACTTATCACCTACATGCTTGTATATTAGTACGGTTGACTCCCAGACTATAAATAGAATGGGGTTCCTTGAGGTTGTAAGTGTATGATCCATGAGGGGACGATCCATCTAGCCCACGATGACGCTTCTGTGGTCTAAACATCCCTCAAGGAGGACCATAGTCTTAGTTGGATGTTGTATCTTCAGAACCGTAAGTGCATGATCTGGATGGCGACGAGAAATCATATGCCTAAGGGGATGCTTATGTGGGCCTAAACATCCCTCTGGGAGGGTTCGCAACAGTTCCATTTGGATAGGTAGATGCTTGCCTGGATGTTATGTGTTTGCATGTGCAGTGGTGGAAAAACCCAATACCATCCAAGTGATTCCATATCATTTAATATAAAAGAAACTTTCATTCTTCTCATTTACTTTCCTGCAATTAGTTTAATTAACCTCAACCAAATCAATCGTTCTAAATATTAGTCTCACTTGAGTTAGATACGACTGCCAAAGATTCTTAAAAACGTTGTCCATTGGGATTTGATCCTTAACTATACTGTGATAAGACTCGTCTGCTTGCGGGTGGTATGATTGCATGAGGTTTTGGTAAAAAGCTCGGGGATTTCAACCCCGAGTGAATTTTTAGTGTGATATTTGCCACGTCAATGTGATAGTGGGATGTAAAAATAACAATAGTGTTAGTTCTCTTAGTCATTATAAGATCTCTCCTGACTCAACATGCACCATTACCACACACACTTTCAATGTTCCATATTATCACATACATAAAGAATGGAAAGGAGATAAGATACAAACAATTTCCGAATCTGAAGTGAATAGACCAGAATCGTCCCGTGGCACATCCATGTCACTTTTTTCCTCTATGTTATCTATGTTTATTCCTATTTTTTTTCTTTCCATAGTGACTATATGTTTCAATTTTCTACTTCACTCTAGGCCTCTTTGATCTTCTAATTGGTCCCAACAAGTCTTCATTTGATCATGCCTTGTTCATAATGGTAGAATGAATACGATATTTCTAACCATTGGAGGCCACTTCCTTTGATTCTTCCATCTAATTCCCATTAAGAATATTGAAAACTTACTCTCCTATAAGTATAAAAACAATGTTCTGTTGATTTTTGGAGTACATTTTTATCATCTTTTTGGTTTTCGTCGCTTCCTTGCCCATATTTATTTTAGCATTCCTTTTTTCCTCATCTTGTTTAGTAGTAGGCTCTTTCTAATATCTTGGTTCATTTCTCACCACCAATTTTGTTTATAGGTTCATTCGCTTGGTTTTTGTCATCGTCATGATGTTATTGAGTTTGTTTATCCACCTAGTCCAAGGTCTCAAAGATTTTATCACTTTAATATTTGCATTCCTTTCCATTGTATGTGGTATTTTCTTCACAGTCTAGGAGCAGCATGCATGGCTTCACTCTAGATAGCTACACCTATATCTTGGGTAGTAGCCTCATTAGTATCATGGGGCCTCTAGTTAGTTGATATTAGATGGCCAAGCATAAGGGCATGACCTATCTTACCACAACAACAAAAAAGTAAAGGAAAGCTATAAAAATCCAATCCGATTGTGATATAAGTGTGAATTTTAACATAATTATGTGCATATGTATACTGATTACGTTCAATATAACTGATATTATTTTTGCTGAACTTAACAATTTTGTTCCCAATCTTGTGGAGGAAGTCCAACTGGTACATGTTAGGGGTAGTTTAGGTCATCACACCCATGTAGTAAGTCTTTTGAGGATTTTGTTAGGTATTGAATTTGATGATCCACTACTGTACATATATGTAGTGGGAAAACAATGACTAAGGGCCTCCAATCATGGATTTGATGAAGCCATATTGGTAACTTAATTCTGCAACAAAGTGTTGATTCTCCAAGTCTAATAATCTCCTTAATTTTGAGGGTTTCCACATGCTTATAAGCATGCATAAATCATGATGAATCCTATCTAGATTCACACAAGCTTAATAGCCACTGCAAATTCCATTTCTTTTCTAGTCTAAAACTGCATCTAGAGTCAACAACACATCAGAGGCATCTTCTTTCCTTTGAATACGAATTAAACTATCCAGATTGTTCATCATTGATTTCATTGCCTCCACCATGGAAGCATCTTTTGTAGGGCTAGTACCACAACTGTTTACCTTGTCCATGAAACTTTTAGATCAATTCATGTACAAATCACCTTATTTTTTCCGCTACCAAGTCACATCCATCCCACCATTGAGATATGCAAATTCATCCCCCTTATTTAGGATTCTCCTAACCTTTTCCTCTTTTATGGATACATCATCAGGGCTTGTATCATTAAGCCTAATGCCTCCTTTGCTAGGGATAAAGAGAAACATGATGCCCACTTTTACAATGATTTAAGAATGCTCACATTTACCTCTATATTACTTACTTCCCCTTGACACTCCCATCTAAAACCAACACATGATACCTTCTAATCAGCCTACCCGTTTCGACCAAATCGTCCTTCTCGACCCCCACACCCTAACATTGTTTTTCTATTCTAGGGTTATGTTGTGAACATAGAACTCTTTCCAAACAATGACCATGTTTTTTAGAAATTTTGATTTTCTAAATTATATTAAACATATGTTTATCAGATCTCTAATAAATGACAAGTAATGCTGGAAACTAAATATGTTGAAATTAGTTAAAATTCAAGATACATGGATTTATCATGAGTATTTATTCATGCTTTTAAGGTTAGGTGATTTTTTGGTATATTAACAATTAACAAAATATTTATCAGACAAAGGAATAAAATAACTGTATATGAAATATGTTATGAAAATATGGAAGATCTGTTTATGACTTGGATGATTTTTGAATATGTCTTGGTAATTTAATTGCGATAAATGGGTTTAAATTGATTTATTTTGAATGAATTATATATGACATTAAATCATTCCTTTCAGTCTAATAATTAGATCAACATGGAGATTATGTAATAAAGGAGTTGAAAAAATTTTGTGGCTTTTGAAATTGTGTATTGTAAGTTATGGAAATCAGAGAAGATGTGTAAACATTGATTAATGATAGTTGGTGTAAGGCCCCTAACCTAGATTAAAGCATGGGTATGCTTTCTTTGCTTAATGATGATGCTTAGAACCTTGCTCTAATTTTTTGATATGTTTTTAGATCTCACGAAGAACTTAAGTTATTAGTTTGAGCTTGTTTGGATGATGTTTGTTCTTTTTGTACTTATTTTGGGTCAAATTGCAATTTACCCATTTGTTAGGGTTATCTTGCAATTTGAAAAATCTAGAGTGTTCTTTATCTCTCTTAGATCCATGAGAGAGAATTTGGTGCTTGGGGTGACTTAGTTGACACTTGGTTGAGTGGTGGCACCCCTAGTGGTGAGTAGGGTTTCTAGGGTTGGTGTGTCTCGACCTATGTGCACCTTGTGGGTTGTCTCAACCTAGGTCATGACCATGGACATGGTTTGTGGGTGTTACAGTCAAGACACCTCCCCTAAGTGTGGCTGTCATGACCAAGAGGGTTTTGTTGTTCTTAGGTCAAGACAAGTTGCTTTGTGTGGAGTGTCGTAGCCATGTTGATTCTTGGTTCTTTGTCGCGACCATGGATGGTGTTCCATGGTGGGTCATGAAAGTGACCATGTTGGGTGCCCTAGGTGGTCGATACCCAACATAGAGTGTATCACCATCTCATGCATGTGTATTTTAATTGGTTTCATATAAGTTTCTTGGGTGGGAAAGTGTCCCTTTAGAGTGCCATCTTGTTGACACATCATCTCTTTCCCTACCTCTCTCCTCCTTTGCTACATAATCCCTCTTCTCTCTGTGCAAGTGATCTTTTTTGGCCATATTCCTTCTCCTTCCTTGCTTGGTCATCCTTGAAGCTTGGTGGAGGAATGAGCTCCTATTCTTGGTTACTTGAAGGAGGATCAATCTTGCATGTGGTGTTCGTGGGGGTTCTTGCTCATCCTTTACCTTGGTAAGTGTTTACCTCTCAGTTATGGTGTTTTACTTGGATCTTCTACCCAATCTTCTTCCCTTTTCTCATCCTTAGACCATGCTTTGACATGGTGGTTGTTCTTGAGAGTAAACTCCTCTCACAAGGGGTCATAGGTCATGTTTTGACAAGGTGACACCCAAGTGAGAGGAAGTTTCTTCTCTCTTTTCCCCCTTCTTTCTTATGGTTTGACCATGAGCTTCTTGCTCTCTTTTCTTGGGCAATCTGTGACCTTGATACCTTCTCTTTCTTGAGGGGATTTTGTGCTTGGATTTGCCTTTCTTGGAGAAATCTTGCTTAAGGCGATTGATATAACCCTCTATCCTCTCTATTCTTGCACTATTTTATACATGCAAGTTACTATTTTCTCCCTCTAAACTTTTCCTTAACATGCTAGTAGATGATGCTAAATTCTAGAACTTAGGGGCATTTGGGTACAGTATTTAATGGGGGGATTGTAGTTAAATATTGTATTTTAAGTACCAATGTTTTAAAGGCATTTTTGGATATTTAATCAAGTATTTGTTGATTACTGGTATTTCACATAATGGTATTTTGACGTGTTTAAATGCGTCCTTCTAAATCATGCCTGTACTGATGTAATTTCAAAAGACCACATTCTATCTATTTCTCCCCATAGCAAATCCAATTTTCCCTCCTCTCTCCTCACACAGTCACACCTTTGCACAAACATCCCCCTTCCTTCTGTCTATCTAGGCAGCCTCCCTCCTCCATCCCTATCTGACTTCTCCTCCACCTCCTTTCCCACCTTGTAGCTCCTCTCCCTTCCTCCACCACTCCTCCTTCCCCTGCCTTACTCTTTCCTCACATGATGCCTCTTCTTCCTTTCTCCCAGCCACCTCCTTCCCTACCTCATCCAAGCTGTTCTATGGTGAATGTGCAAAAAAGTACACAAGTTCCTTGCATGACTGCGTCTTAGTTGACTTTGCATCTAGGTTTGCCTGTAGTCGATTTTCCTGTCGTCCAAATGAAAGATTGTCAAACAACATAATTTATATTTGATATAGTTGGAATCCCCAAACTCTGAAGCACACATGTACTTTTAAAGGTGGAACGCAAATGAGACCTTAGTTGAGGTGGGAATAATGCTTGTTGGGATGCAATCCAAAATCATAGTTTTGTACCCAATTTTGGTGATTCTTGTGTAATGATGGTCTCTTCCCTATCTCTTGACCTTGGATTTGATCACATGAATGATGAACGAGTGTCTTGATGTTCTATGAGGATAGGGTTCTATTTTTGTGGTGTTAAACATGATTTCTCTTTCTTGTGTAAGATCCCTTTGACGATGATCTCAAGATACAAGTTTTAGGTTTTGTTACCGGTTTTTGGGAGGTGTTTTCCTCCTTGAGGGTGATGGTGTTCCTCACTAATCTCTTCTATTTTAGTCACAGTTTGCTTTTATTTTGATCCTGGTTAACCTTTGTTAGGTGATGGTTCTTTGTCTTAGTAATAGCTTTACCATTGGTGGTCATTACACCTTGATCTTTTATGGTATTGCTAGAGATGATGGTTGGCTGTTTGATCGAGATAGCTGCCCTGAACTTGTTAGGACCTTGCTTCTATTTTGGAAGAGATATATGGAACTTGTGATGAAGGTGACCTTTACCCTTGTCACAGTTACTACATCAAACCTATCTCTTTTTTGGTCATGACCCATGTCTTTATCAGTCGAGATGCCTTGGGTTGTATGGTTGAGCCTGGTGTTCTTGAGGGTGATCGAAAACCTAACCCTAGAATGTCACGATAGGTTTGTTGAGGGTCGAGGTGTCCAACCTGGGTTGAGGTCGCAAACATGATGTGTCATGGTCACAACACCAAGGTTGGTCATGGACAAGAAATGCACATGAGGGGTGGTTGCGACCCATGTATGGTGGGTGGTCACGACCCTTGTGAAGTGGATGATCACTACCCATGGGTGATGTATGGTTGTGACACATGGGTGATGTATGGTTGTGACACATGGTTGATGTATGGTTGAAACACATAACTAAAACATGTTTATGAGTAATGAATGAACCATGTATGGTTTTGTTTGGTTGGATGCCTAATCAACCCCTACGATGATCCTTAAACCTACAATGTTCCAAGTATATGGGAGATGTCATGCCTAACGCTTAGTGTTTGAATATAACTATATGACCAAAATCAGATAAGCATAGAGCCTTAACCCTAATCTAGGGATAATCGATGGGTTTGATTTTCTCTCCTGGAATGGCTATGATAATATGATGTTTCTCTTTTCAATTTATAAACTCCTAAACTTGAAGGTGAGATGAATGCTATGGCTTGTGGATGTTGTGGTGATGATCATACAATATACAACAGTTCTTATACACATTGATGAGGCATAATGTGATTATGTTCATGTAAGATTATGTGTTTGGGTATGATGACCTGGTGATGGCTTAATGCCTATTCTGAGGTGATCGCCTCCAGTGATGTGAATGAGTGATTTATGTCCCACAACAATGTGACATTAATGTTGGTCTTGTGTGTGGTAGTGTTACAAGTATCATGTGGTGATAGTGTGAAAAGTTCACAACTTATACGTTTTATAACTTCTGGAGTTGTACCATACCCTTATTCTTGGAGAGTTTGTTATGGTTTTATACATTGTAACTTGATTGATGCTAAAAGTCACCCAATTGGTTAGCTAATCAAGTGAAACCCTAATCATGTAGGTGCCATATGCCATAGAAACTTTGTAGTGTCAACTCTAATTGTTGGATTGGTGAAACGAGTATACTCAAAGAACATATTTTTGAATATATGCGGGGGTGCAATTCGATGTATCTCCTTGCATCCATAATTACAGGTTGTGTGAGACGGCCACATGTGAGCTGATCTCCTTGTAATATGGATGGCCATGCGTGAGCTAGTCCTTATTTTAAGAATGGCCATGCATGGGCCTATTCTTCTAGTGTTGTTACCTGTACCAACGTGGGCTAGGTGTTTATATATGGATGGCCATGTATGAGCTGATCCTTCTGTTGACTATATGTCACTTTCTTTGTAGTTGACTCATATGTCTCTATGGTGTTTTCTCTTGTACTGACCAAGAGGTGTAGAGAGGTTGTGGATTCCATCTCTTCCATTTGACCTTGTATAGCATCGATTTTGACTAAGTAGTGGTCGATTGGATTTGGGCGGTACGACCAAAATCTTTGAGGTAATAATAAAAGATGTAACACAACCATGTAGTATATCTTTATTAGGGTTAGATACAAATAACATTGTTTGATCCCCTTGCCTTATCTATTTACTGATTTCTTGAATAATAATATAGTATGAGAAGTCAACTGTGATACATGTTCTTCATATTCCTTTTTAGAATATAACCTGATCTACTGTTTAGTGGTAGCTGCCTAGTCTTACTTAATCTGCTTTACTTGTGGTTTACATATCATTTAGATGAATCTACTCAACTTGCTTAGTATGTTATTTGCTGCTTAGTATGTTATCTTCTGCTTAGTTATATGTGTTTTAATAGATGTAGGCGGAGAGTTATATCTCTCGTTGGGACATTTGGTCTCATTTCGTGGATTTTCACATCTTTTAGGTGGATGAGAACAAGGAAGTAGAAATCATGTTGTTGGTGTTGAGAAACAAGAGAACCAGTAGTTGCTGAAAGGTTGGATATGCTGCTTGTGTATAGAAGTAGAGTCCTATGTGTCGTCCCTATACACTCAAGTCCTTGGGGATGTTTCTATTGTATGTATCGATATGAGGTTTTGGTGTTAGGCTCGGTGTTGTAGAGAAAGGTCATATATGTCGATGAACATGTTATCATGTGTGACAGGATGTGGCTAGAGAGCTAGAGAACAATATCTTGTATAATTTTTTGAGCAGGATATATGAATATATGTGGCTTTTGTGGGATCATGTGCAATATGTTGCTATTTATATGGATATATGGAAATGACTATATTTCCTGTGCTTTATGGTAAACCGGATGTTTAGTTTTGTTTCTACAGTTTGGTTTTGAGTAATCTTGCTTATGGTGCAGTGGGGCATCACAGTTAAGGTTGGTATTAGAGCTTTAGGTTCACTGAGTCTACAAGGACATAGGACTAGGGTTGGGTCTATTCTAGTGTCCTCCAATTTATCTTTTAGTCACTTCTACTTATGCAAAAGAAGAAAAATTGAAAAGATGGTTGGAGAACATAAAGAACAAATTATTGAGAGTGGTGTTGATGCACCAGGTGGAGGTGCAGTGAGGTAGGTTGTTGATCAGAGGACGCCTAATGTGCCCTAGTTTGACCCAGCCATGCTGGAAAACCCTACCTATCAATCTATGTTTGGGCAGTTTATGGTCACGATTACACATATGGTGGATATAATGCTTATTCCTCAAGCAAGAGTAGCAGTCCCCAATGTGGAATCCTTAGGCAATGGGAAGACCTTCCAGAGGTTAAGACGTGTCAGAGCTATGAAGTATGCTGGTGTAGCGGGTCCAGTAGATGTAGATCTTTGGTTGATGGATTTGTAGAAGGCTTTTAAGATACATAACATAGCCGAGTCTGATAAGGTGAAACATGTAATGTACCTTCTGAAGGGAAGTGCTGGCCATTGGTGGGTCATTGAGGAAGAGAAACAACTAGGAGTTGATGTTAGTTGGGAGGTGTAAGGAGTGAGACCTGATAGGGAATCCACTCCCTACTAAAAATCTGAAGAATAAAACCTTCATTCCAAACACACACAAATGGTATGTTGAAGTTGGTGTAAATTTTTCAAATTTTAACTAATGGTAATCAAAACGACTAAACTATAGCAACATAATAAAAATATTGACTATCATCAATTTTAAAAAGGTACATCATCATCTCCCATAAAGGGTTTACATGGATATTACAACATAAGGATCTAGTAGAGGGAAATATAGAACATATCAAGTTGTCTCCAAGCTTTAACTCCTTAAGCTAAGTCCAATTCTTCATGTCAAATCATCCAAGTCCTTCACCTAGGGTTGGAAGCATACCCCAGTAAGAAGAGAAAAATAGATGACACCATAAAAGGCTATTATGTTCATACTAAAAAGAAAATTAAGCAATATATGGAATGAAGGATGTCAAAATAAAAGGTTTCCCACAGGAAAAGTAAAGGATTACCCAAAGAGGGCACAAAAGAAGAGAATTATAAATGATGAATAAAAGGAGATTACTTGCCAGAAAACAATAGTAGAAGTGGTGCCACAAAATCACACATAATCTTTTGGGCACAAAACCCATCACTATAATAACAACCTGCATGTATGTGAGATAAACATATCACTAGAATAATATAAAGACAATGGTGGCCTAACCTCATAAACTTGAAACCTAATAGAGAATGGCACATAACCAAACTCCCCAATATATGAAATGTGTGGTCAAGCCTCATAAACTTGAAACCTGGGTATGGGGCACATAACCTCCATTTCAAAAATATAATAAGGGCACATAAACCAAAAACCAATGCAAATACACTACTCTAGGGCTATTGAGTCACACAACATGCTTAATAGAAAGGCATGTAGAAAGTTTAGTCAGATTGACAAAGTTGTCACCACAAAAATGGCCATCATGAACATCCACCTCAAAGTGGGTTCCTATCAACAAAATGAGTTTCATCATGAAGAAAGCATAAGAAAAGACTAAGAGAATGTCCAAATATGATCACAAGATCAATGCCAAATAAAATAGTTCACATGAAGTATAATTTTCAAAACAAAGAATATTGTGTAGGCTATTGTCCATAGGACCAAGAGAAAGATGAAAATAGGTTAATGCTCAAAAGGAATAATAGGGGATGAAAACATACCTCACTTCAGAGTCTAAACAAGTCCAAAAATAGATCTAGGTCCAAGCCTAGGTCTCCAAAACACCTATTAAGCATATATGTAGATTTAGGGTTAGGTTTACATTAATTTCCTACGCCCTAAAAATTCCCTTTATATTATCTATGAATTTGGTTATCAAAACTATGCCATATTGTAGGTTATATTTTTTTGATTCCATAACATATTTTACTTTATTGTTCTGACTTATAAATTATTAGAATTTTTACAATTTAAAACCATTTAGGAAAATCCTGAAAAATCATGTATTTATTAGATTGGAGTTAAGCAATGAAATGTGTACTATTAAATAGATGATAATTTTCTGATTCCAAAATATATTTTATTTTATTTTTATGAGCCATGAATGAATCTCAGAATCTAGAAACAGAAGTAAGGAACCAGCACCAGTGAGAAGGAGATGGTCGAACATGCACTTTGGGATTGTGACAATGACAGAGAAGAAGTTGGGACCAATTCAGGGTGTGAGGTTCTTCCTTTTGGCCTGAAGAGGGTTTCTTGGTGGTTATCTAGGGGTTCAAGATAGATTAAGAAGCTCTATAATGTTGGGGGCGGCAAGGTGATAGATGCCAATTTGGGAATTTTCAAAATCGAGAGAGTTAGACTTTGAGCCAGGGTTCATTGCATATGGAATCGTGAGAGGGATTTATAGGCATAAAACACTAAGAGAATCATCAAGATTCGAGGGAGATATTGGTGAGAAAGAATCAAGAGGCTTGCCTTTTACTGTGTGCATGGTTTCCCAAAAATGCGAGAGGTAAGTGAAAGCATTCAGGCCATCAGATGAAGCTGGGAAATCGAAGATTAAATTAGGACTGTTTGATGGGTGCACCAAAGAGGAAAAAAAACTGAAAAGAAAAGTGTGACAAGATAATTTGAGAGACTTTAGGCAAATGAGTAAATAAAGCATCTAACGGATGTTTAGGGGTTTTATTAATATGTTAAATTTCCCTAATTAGTTGAGAGCTCAAACAAAACCCAAATAAAATTAAAATTGAAACCTGGCCTAATTATTACATGTAGAATCTTATTTTAGCATTAATTTTCATGTTTGGAGACTCTAAATATTTTATTTAATTATTTTAAAGAAAAACATATTTTCTCTTTCTTAATGCATTAGAGACTTCTAGAATTACTCAATTAATGTGAAACTTCACCCACAAGCAAACTTAAGCATGTTGGACATAAATTTTTCATTACTTTTATCTCTTGGTATCCTTTAACACATTTATTAATATTTCGGGCTTTAATACACTTTCTCTCTCCAAGACTATACTTAAAAATTTAAGGTTATCAAAATTAGATGAAAATTCTCACGTAGACTAATTTTCACATGTAGATTACGAATTTGGGATTTTTTTCCACTTTTGAAGTCATTTTATATTTTATTTGATATTTTGTAAAAAAGCTCATATTTCTTTTACTAAAAGAAATTAAGATAATTATTACTGTGCAAATAAAGTGAAACTTGACCACCAAGCTAATTGGGGAACACAATTTTCATCTTAGGTTTGTGTTTGTAGTTTCCTTTTGATGAATTTTATCACGATTATGGTTTAAGACATATATTTCATTATATCCCCTTTTTCATTGATAATCTAAGATTTAAGTCACATTATTTTAACATCACACCTTAAACAATATTATCACATGTGACATTTTTTATGTGTTCCTTATTAGTCTTATGATCAATATGATGGTATTATGTCATTTTTTTTGCAAACCTAATCATGTATTAATTAGGTCTCTAATGTTATCTTTGTTAGCCCAAGTCTAAAGAATCTAACTTATATCCTCCAAGGCATATGATCAGGGTCAAGAGGCTAGGTTTTGATTCGTTACAACACTCCACCTGTTAAAAAGGATTTAGTCCTTGAAATCTAATTGTCCATGTATCAACAACAACCAACCACTCTCCACCCCTTAAAAGGTTAAACCTATTAAGTCAAACTAAACATCTCTTAAAGATATTAGGATTTCTTATGAATCTTTTAGTTGTGAATACTTTTTATGTTGTTCATTGGTCAAGCATCTAACTAGCATGTCATAACAGCTTAGGGTTGTGCTTTAAGTCCTTGTGTCTCTAGGTTAACAACCCTAAGGTTCACATTATCAACTAAAAAGTCATAGGGAACAAAGGGTAGGTCCACTACACCTTTATGTTATTCCACATATTCCTAGTCACTACACAACCAAAACTAGGGTTTGTGATATCCACTAAAACTAAATCTAGGGTTTCATATCCTTTCAATATTACTTAGCTCAAGAAAAACTCGAGAAAATCTAGAAAACATTATTTTTGTACATATAATATTATGGGAGACACACAAATGAGGAAGAACTAGAGGAAACAAAAGGACCGTCTAATTCAAAACATTAGAAGACTGCAAAAGGAACTCGAGGTGGACTACAATAACATTTTCGACGCCCTTTGTGCGGATTTACAAAGTGAGCTCGATGCGATCTTGAAGGCTGAGGAGCAAGACCTCAAGCATAGATGACACATCAACTGGTTAAAGAATGATGATATGAACTCTAATTTTTTTCATAATTTTGTTAATCATAGGTCTAGACGAAACACCATCTCCAAACTGAGAAATAATGAAGGAGCTTGGATCACGGAGGAACCCGAAATGAGGGAGTTGATCATCTCTCATTTTGAGTCCATCCTTACTGCACCCAGCGGCGATGCTCAGCTACAATTGGAGAGCTTTCCTGGCAGGTTCACAACCCTTAGTGGAGACCAACTATCTTCCATCGGGGCTATCCCCTCTGCTGATGAAATTCATGAATTCACGATGTCCCTCGACCCCACGAAGGCGGTCGACCTCAACGACGTCTTGGTGTATTTCATCTAGAAAAACTGGGAGATAGTCGGTCCCAGCTTTGTCAGAATGGTCCAGCAGGCTATCAGTACAGGATGCATACCTGATGACCTTTGCAACTCCACCATCGTACTCATTGTGAAGATACATAATCCAGAGACATGCGAGAACTTTAGGCCTGTATCCCTAAACAACATTGCTCTAAAAGTGACCTCTAAGATAGTGGTGGAGAGACTCAAACCATACATGGTTGGGTGGACCTCTCAGGCGTAAAATAGCTTCATACCAGGCCAGAAGATAGCTGACAACATCGCCGTTGTTCAATAGCTCATCCATACTATGAAGCAAAGAAGAGGTAAGGCGACCATGGCTATTAAGGTAGACCTCACGAAGGCCTATGACCAGATGTCATGGGGTTTCGTCGAGGACATGATTCGAAGAACCTACCTTCCACACAACATTAGAAGCTATATCATGCAATCCATCTCAAGGGGACACACAACTATCATGTGGAACGAAAATAATGCCAGACCTTTCAAGCCTACTAGGGGTCTTAGACAAGGGGACCCCCTATCTCCATACGTGTTCGTTCTGTGCCATGAACGTCTCAGCCAACTCATTGAGCATAAGGTCGCACAGGCTGAATGGAAACTAGTGCGTTTGTCGAGGAAGGGTCCACCCATCTCCCATGTATGCTTTGCTGATGACCTAATCCTCTTTGGACAGGCCTCCTTGTACCAAACCAAAGTTATAAAGGAATGTTTCCAGGTTTCTACAAGGCGTATGGCCAATCTGTGTCAAAGAAGAAGACCAGAATGTTCTTTGCTAAGAGCGTGGACATAGCTTTGAGAAGGAGGATTCAAAGGTTTGTTGGGTTCCAATCCACCGAGGACTTGAGGAAGTATCTTGGTGTCCCTATTCTACACCAAAAGGTTACAAAATATACTTATAGTGAGGTCCTAGGCAAAGTGTCGAACATGCTACATGCATGGTCTTCGAGGTGTATCTCCTTGGCCTGGAGAGTATGCCTTGTCAAAGTAGCTCTTGCAGCTATCCCCACCTATGTTATGCAAACAACAAGGTTTCCCTCACTACTCTGTGATAGGATTGATGAAACGGTGAGGAAATTCATCTAGGGCGGATCACCTAAAACTCACCCCCTTGCTCTTATAGCTTGGGATAAGGTTTGTTGTAGCAAAGATAAGGGATAGCTAGGAATAAGGAAGATGTGATATTGGAACCAAGCTCTCCTTTATAAGAACTCCTGGGAACTATCGACTACTCATCAATCTCTTTGGTGCACCGAATTGAGAGAGTGTTTCAAGAAGGTCGTTGATGGGAAGTCTTATAATTTGTCGAGGCTAGGTAATGCATCCTTTGAAGGAAAATACTTCATCGAGGACAACTCTTACATGGTGCCAATGAATGGACAAAGTATAAATGTTTGGGAGGATAGATGGTGGAGGGGAGATCAGGTCCTAAAGGATATTGCAACTCACCCCATCCCCATTGATCTGTCAGACCTAAAAGTTAGCTCACTGGTCAACCTACAAGGCAACTGGGACACGACCTTTCTACATGAATGGTTGTCGCCAACTGTGGTCCAGGACATCGCTAGAATGGACATTCCATCAGATTTGTATGAGGATAATTTATAGGTCTGGAACCATACAAGTTTTGGCCTATTCTCAACCAAGACAGCGTACCATAAGATTATGGAGGGTAGATGTCTCCCCACGGAAGGAAAGTGGAAGAAGATCTAGAATGCAAGTGTCTCACCTCGCATTAAGTTCTACGCCTGGCTTCTCATGCACGAGGCTATACTGACCAATGCGAGAAGGCTAAGATGAAAGATCAGTACTAACTCCTCTTGCCCTAGATGCCACAACAGTGAAGAGAACACTATCCGTGTGATTAGAGATTGTATCATTGCACGATCTGTGAGGACGAACCTATACAAAGATAGAGATGTAAGCCAATTCTTTGCTAGCAGTGAGTTCCCAAAATGGTTTAATGAATAACTTGAGAAGGATGAGCAATCAATGATCCTCTTTCTTGCTACCTGTTGGCACATATGGAACTCCAGGAACAGATAGATTTTCTAGAATGTGACTAGCGACCCTCAACAACAAGCCTGCTTCATCGTTAGAGAAGTTAGTACCCAGATTGCAGTGTACACCGATACCTGCAATTCATCTCAGATTCCTGAGTTGGATAGACAACTACCTTGGTCGCCCCCTGCCCAAAATGTTCTCAAGTTTAATACTGATGTGGTCGTAAAATGCAATCGAGCATTCAGTACAATGGTAGCTAGAGATGACCTCGGTAGGTGGATAGGGGGAGTTGCGTTGCAAGTTTTTACCCAAGATGTTATTGAAGTGGAACTTCGTGGTATCACTCTAGCTATGGAGATAGCCCATGCTAATAGGGTAAAGTCTGTGATCTTCGAATGTGACTCATCTTCAGCTATCCACATTGCTAACACCTTCACCCGAGAGAACCCGAAGTATGCAAAGCTAGCCACGAGAATAAAGAGCTTGAAAAAAGAAGAGTGGTCCCTTGTGCACATCTGTAGAGAAGGAAATACTGTGGCCGAGTGTCTTGCCAAAAAATAGTTAGACCAGCCAAAGAATTATACTATTTATAGTTCTCCTCCTACTGATATTCAGTAGTTCCTACTTAGGGACAAATGTAAGGGTAGTAGTACTACCTTGTTTTCTTTTGCAGGTCTTATTAGTGATTGTACTCTTTGTTTAAATTTGCTCGCAAGAGGAGGGCGTGATGAATAAGATTGCCTCCTGACTTCCGAAAAAAAATATTATAGGAAAAAATAAATTGATATGAAAACTTTTGTGATTGAAAACTGAAATCATGGCCCAAAATCAAAGTGATAACCAAGTCACAATATTTTCACATAGTTTCTCCTTAACAACTAGTTTCCTCATCCTCATGCCAAAACCTCATAACATCAAAAGATACCTGTCTCCAGTAATCTATATGGTTGGGTAAGATCACCTAAAACCTCATCACATTAGGGTTTGCTCATCATGATTGTAATGTGAAACCCATATCAACCATTCATCAACTCATGAAAAACATAGATCAATTCTAGGATGAACATCTCACATAAAGGGAAACTATCTAAGGCAAGCTTTCTAATCAGGAAGACAAAATTTAAATAGTCAGATTCCGACTACTATGGGATCTGATACCATGCTGTAAGGAGTGAAACCCCATAGGGAATCCACTTCCTACTAAAAATCTAAACAATAAAACCTCCAATACAAACACACTCAAATGGTACGTTGGAATGGGTGTACAATTTTCAAAATTTAATTAATGTTAATCAAAACAACCAAAGTGGAGTATTGGAATAAAAATATTGACTATCATCAACTTTAAAAAGGTACATCAGCATCTCCCATAAAGGGATTACATGGATATTACAACATAAGGATATAGTAGAGGGAAATCTAGACCATATCAAGTTGTATCCAAGCTTTAACTCCTGAAGCTAAGTCCAAGCCTTCATGCCATATCATCCAAGTCCTTCACCTAGGGTTGGAAGCATATCCAACAAGAAGAGAAAAATAGATGAAATCATCTCATACTAAAAAGAAAATTGAGAAATATATGTAATAAAGGATGTCAAAATAAATGACTTCCTATAGGAAAAGTAAAGGACTACCCAAAGAGGGCATAAAAGAAGAGAATTATAAAAGATGAATAAAAGGATATTACTTGCCATAAAAACAATAACAAAAGTGGTTCCACAAAATCACACATAATCTTTTGGCTAGAAAACCCATCACTATAATAACAACCTACATGCATGTGAGATAAACATAGAACTAAAAAAATATATAGAACTTGGCAGCCAAGCCACATAAACTTAAAACTTGATAGAGAATGGCACATAACCAAATTCCCCAATATAAGTAATGTGTGGGCCAAGCCTCATAAACCTGAAACCCAGGTATGGGACAAATCACCTCCATCCAAAAATATAGTAAGGGCACATGACCCACAAGCCAATGCAATTACACTACTCAAGGGCTACTGCATCACATAACATGCTTAATTGAGAGACAAGTAGAAAGTTTAATCAAATTTTACAAAGTGGTCACCACAAAAGTGACCATCATGAACATCCATCTCAAAGTGGGCATATATAAACAAATTGAGTTCCATCATGAACAAAGCATAATAAAAGACCAAGATAATGTCCAAATATGATTACAAGATAGTTCACATGAATCATAATTTTCAAAAGAAGGAACATTGTGTAGGTTATTGTCCATAGGATCAAGAGAAAGATGAAAATAGGTTATTGATGTAAAGGAATTATAGGGGATGCAACATACCTAAAAGTAGAGTATAAACAAATCCAAATCCAGATCTAGGTCCAAGCCTAGGTCTCCAAAACACCTATTAAGAATATATGTAGATTTACGGCTAGGTTTACATTAATTTCATAAACCCTAAAAATTGCCTTTTTATCATCTATGAATTAGGTTATCAAAACCATGCCATATTGTAGATTATATTTTTCTAAGTCCATACATATTTTATTTTATTTTTATGACATATAAATTGTTAGTTATGGATTTTTACAATTTAAAACCATTTAGGAAAATCCATAAAAATCATGTATTTATTAGATTGGAATTGAGCAATGAAATTTGTACCATCGGATAGATGATATTTTTATGATCCCAAAACATATTTTATTTTATTGTTATGAGCTATGAATAATTTACTATGCATTTATCAGTTTCTGACCAATAAAAAAACTCAGAAAAGCCACATGTATAAATTATTATCATTTAGAAAGGGAGGGACGCCGATGAGTTGGCTCAATGGAATTTTGCCACCTTGTCTGATCACATGGCCAAATGGGTGCACAACTCATTGTGGAAAAGGAAACAAATAGGTGAAAAAGATCATATTGCCTCTGATGGAAAACGAACCAAGAAAATAGAACGAGGGGTACACAAGACAAGTCATTGCCAATATCTTCCCCTTTTAGCAGTTCTTCATGGGATGGAACTATGGCAAACAAGCATCCCCAATCCTGAATCAATCTCAGAATCTAGAAAAAGAAGGAACCAACACCTCTGTTGGGTTCCTGAGAGCAAATCGAAGATGGGGTAATAGATCTTGATGTTAGGTACCGCCTGCACCACCATTCTCAGTAGCCACATTTTTAGATGCAAGAGGTTGAGTTCTAAATCATGACAACCTCAGATATAAAAAAAGGAAAATAAACCAACTTTAGGAACAATTTTAGTTGGTCTCCACGATCGCAAGGGAACAACTCACAGGGAGAAAAGACCAAAGCTCTACCATATGTTCAACATGTACCACATAATAGGGCAAAAGGGGTCAAATTTTAGGGGAGAGTAATGAGTCCAAAACCATGAAATGTTCATTCAAGGAGAACAAATACATGGGTAACGTGAAGCTTACCCTGGACCGAATTTGATCATGGTGATCGGAGTAGCACCGGCGAGAAGGAGATGATCGGAGATGCACTTTGGGATTGTGAAGATAGTAGAGAAGAAGTTGGAACCATTTCAGGGTGTGAGGTTGTTCCTTTTGGCCCAAAGGGGGTTTCTGGCTGGTTATATAAGGGTTCAAGATAGATCAAGCATCTCTATAATGTTGGGGGTGGCAAGGTGATAGATGCCAATTTGGGAGTTTTCCAAATTGGGAGAGTTAGAATTCGAGCAAGGGTTTGTTTTATGAACAATCATGAGAGGGATTCATAGGTGGAAAAATCTTAGAGAATCATCATGATTCGAGGAAGATATTGGTGAGAAAGAAATGTGAGGCTTGCCTTTTACTGTACACCCATTTTCCCAAAAATGTGAGAGGTAGGTGACATTGTTCTGGCCGTCAGATGAAGATGGGAACTCGAAGATTAAATAAGGACCATTCTATTAGTGTGCCAAAGCAAAAAAAATTGAGAAGAAAAGTGTGATAGGATAATCTGAGAGACTTTAGGAAATCGAGAAAATAAAGCATCTAATTAATATTTAGGGGTTTTATGAATATGTTAACTTTCCCTAATTTGTTGAGGGCTGAAACAAAACAAAAAAAAATCAAAATTGGCACCTAGACTAATTAAGTTATTTAGAATATGATTTTAGCATTACTTTTTGTGTTTGGATACTCTAAACATTTTATTTAATTATTTTAAAGAAAATCATATTTTCTCTTTGTTAATGCATTTGAGACTTCTATAATTACTTAATTAATGTGAAACTTCACCCACAAGCAAACTTAAGCATGTTGGACATGAATTTTCCATTAGTTTTATCTCTTGGTATTATTTAACACATTAATTAATATTTTGGGATTTAACACACTCTCTCCTAGACTATACTAAAACATTTAAAGTTGTCCAAATTAGATGTAAATTCTCACATTGAATAGTTTTCACATGTAGATTATGAATTTGAGATTTTTTCCACTTTTGAAGTCATTTAATATTTTATTTGATATTTTGGAAAAATCTCATATTTCTTTTACAAAAAGAAATTAAGATAATTATTATAGTGCAAATAAGGTGAAACTTAACTACAACCTTATTGGGGCCCAAGGAACACAATTTTCATCTTAGATAGGGGTATCGGGTTCCCTTTTATGAATTTTATCACCATTATGGTTTAAGACATATATTTCATTATATCCCCTTTTTCATTGATAATCTTATATTTAAGTCACATTATCTTAACATCACACCTTAAACAATATTATCCCATGTGAAATTTTTTTGTGTTCCTTATGGGTCTTATTATTAATAAGATGGTATTATGCCATTTCTTTGCAAACCTAATCATGTCTTAGTTAGGTCTCTAATGTTATCCTTGTTTGTCCAAGTCTAAATAATCAAACTCTCTATCCTCCAAGTCGTATGATCAGGGGAAAGAAGTTAGATTTCTGTTCGTTGCAGGAGGAGTTCTGATGGGAGTTTGTTAGTAGGTACTTCCCATGTACCTATCTTGATGAGAAGATCTCTCAGTTTGAGAAGTTCAGGACAGGACCCATGACGATCAATGAATATGAGGCAAGATTCATGGAGTTGTTGTGGTTCTATCCTTACATGGCGGTGATAGATGAGGAGGGGATCAAGTGCTTTGAGAAGGGTCTGAATGGTGAGCTGACAACAGTTGTGGGAGCACCTGAGAATCGTGAGAAGTTTGCAACGTTTGTGGAATTCATTAGGAGGATTGAATGGTTTGTGGTTTAGAAGTAGGAGAAGAGTGCCAAAAAGAGGCTTGAATAGTATTAGGGGCAGTCATCAGGGGGCTTAAAGAAGCCTGAGTTTTTTGCACCACCATATCAGTAGAGGTCCAGTGCATAGACTCAATGGTCACCTAGAAAAGGCAGAGGTTGTAGTTTATCACTGGAACAAGCCACCATTGCAGGGCCAGTATCAGTGATAGGGCCATCAAGGCCATGGTATGAGAACAAAATGTGCTACAAGTGTGGTCAGGTCGGACTTACCAAGTACTTTTGTCCAATGAAGGATGATGAGGTGACCCAGTTGCCGAGGAAGAGTCAGTAGGGATCCCAAAGACAACAACATAGAAGTGGTCGAGGATGTGGACATGCATCATTGGATGGTTCCTTAGGACATGCCATCAGGGGACATGAACGTCAATATATGGTAGATACATTTGATTCCATGAGTCAACAGGAAGGAGTGGTCAACCCGTGGGTAGTGACATGTCAGATGGATCTATTTCATTCTAATTTGTCTTCCTGTTATTTTATTTTTGTTTTGGTTGATTCGGGTGAGACCCACTCTTTTATCAATTGTGAAGTGAGTGCTAGTAGCTCTTTGCTTATTCGATGTAGATGTGATAGCCTTCATTTAGAAACCATGTTGGTTGGATCTGTAGAGTTGTGTCCTTCATGTATCCTTTCTTTTTTAAGATATAGCATTCAAGTGGATCTCATACCGCTTGACATGCATGGATTCGATGTGATCCTTAGAGTGGATACTTTAGAGAATTACCTTGTTGTCTTGGACTGTAGTGCTAAGGTGGATGGAGATGAGACGTGAATCTTCTAAGGAGATAGGAATATTCTTCCGACGTGTCTGGTGTCAACGATGGTGGCAGAGAATTTGATGAGGCAAGGTTGCAATGCACTTTTGGCACACATGATGGATATGAAGGTGAGGAGTCCTAGTATCTAGGAGGTACTAGTTTCCAGAGAGTATGAGGATGTGTTCCTAGGAGTCCCTCCCGTTAGAGAGATTGATTTTGTGATGAATCTAGTCCCAGGTACCCAGCTAATAGCTCAGACACCGTACATGATGACACCAATTGAGATGGTAGAGTTGAAGAAATAGTTGTAAGAGCTACTTGAGAAGGGTTTCAGCAGGCCTAGCACGTCACCATGGGGTGCTCTAGTGCTATTTGTGAAGAAAAAAGATGGATCCATGAGGTTGTGCATAGACTACAAATAGTTGAACAAGATGATGATAAAAAACAAGTACCCCTTGCTGCAAATTGATGACCTGTTTAGTTGGGAGGAGCTGCAGTGTGATCCAATATAGATCTAAGATCAGGATATCACCAATTGTGGATAAAGTAAGATGACATACCTAAGTCAGTGTTTAGGACTCAGTATGGTCATTATGAGTTTTTTGTTATGCCGTTTGGGCTAACCAATGCGCTGACAACATTTATGGATTTGATTAACATGGTGTTTAGGCCCTACCTAGACCAGTTTATGGTAGTATTTATAGATGATATCTTGATCTAATCCAAAGATAGTAGGAAAACATGAGCAAATCTGCATCAGGTGTTGACCACATTGAGACAACATCAGTTGTATGCCAAGTTCATCAAGTGTGAGTTTTGGCTAAAGGAGGTGTCCTTCCTAGGACATGTGATATCCTCTGAAGGAGTTTGTGTGGACCCCAAGAAAGTTGAATCTATGATAGAATGGGAGAATCCAGAGACGCAGATAGAAGTTTGTCATTTTTTGGGTTTGACAGGATACTACAGGAGGTCCATCAAGAACTTCAGTTCACTGGTGTTACCCCTAACGAAGCTGACAAGAAAAGATGTACCTTTTATCTAGGATGTCAATTTTTAGTGTGCCTTCCAGTTGTTAAAGAATAAATTGACTATTGTGCTAGTATTAGTTCTTCTAGAACAAGGGAAAAGATACATAGTCTTTTGTGATGCATCAGAGAATGGTTTGGGTTGTGTGCTGATGCCAGACAAAAATGTGATTTCCTTAGCTTCATGACAACTTAAGAAACATGAGGAGAACTACCCAGCCCATGATCTGGAGCTAGCTATAGTGCTTCATTCTTTGAAGACTTAGACACACTATTTTTGTGGTGAGAAGTGTCAGATCTTCACAGATCACAAGAACCTAAAGTACATCTTTTCACAATAGGAGTTGAACACACGATAGCGACGTTGGATGGAGTTAATCAAATATTATGATTGCATAATTGATTACCATCCTGGAAAGGAATGTTGTGGTAGATGCTTTGAGTAGGAAGTCTTCTTCATAATATTCTACAGACAAAGTGCAGTTGTATTCCTTGGTGTGCCATAAGAGAGACATGTTGGTCTCCTTGCAATAGATGAACGTGAAGCTAGAGGTGTCCTTGCTAGCAGGTCTGTTGGCACAGCTGCAAGTGAAGACCACATTAAGGTAGCATATTAGAGAAGTACAATAGGTTGATATCATGATACAACATATATAATCAGAGTTTAGCAGTGATAAGTGTGATGGATTCCATCAGATAGAGGATGGGACAATATGTTACCACGACAAAGTTGTAGTTCCTGATGCTGGTAATCTGAGAAAGATAGTTTTGTGAGAGGCTCACTCTTTGATGTATCCTATGCACCCAGGTAACACCAAGATATAGCATAACCTTGGAGGATCTGCTGAGAGCTTGTGTTCTTTAGTTTTTGGGCAGTTGGGACATCTACCTCAGTATGATAGAGTTTTCCTATAATAATAGTTACCAGTGAAGCATCAATATGGGACCTTATGAAGCGTTGTATGGAAGACATTGCATATCTCTGTTGGGTTGGTATGAGACTGTAACATCCCTGACCTGGGTTATGAACTAACCCTAGGTGTTTTGCTTAATTATGTGATTAAATGCTTTTGGTTATCTTTTGATATGTAATTAAAGCTTCTAAGGAACATATATCTCCATTTCTGTCCTTTTTTAACAATATTGTAATATTATTTTGTTAAAAATGGACTTATGTGCAAATTACCCAATTAGAGGGGTTAACTTGCCAATTTGCACAGGTTAAGATGTTCCTCTGATGTTGAGACATCATGGGAATGAATATGATGTAGTGATATGGATTCTCCAAGCTTGGGCATCAAGATATAGCTTGTAGACCAATCCTTATGCTTTAAAACCTAGTTTTGGTGTAAAGTGCAATTTACCCAAAACATAGGGTGCAACATGTAAAATATACCTTCTAGAGTATCTTTCATGACTCTTGACATCAAGTAGAGCTAAGATGATGAGGAGGGTGCCTCATTTGAATGATCAAATAAGAAAGGCAACCATTACATTTAAATAGCCAAGATGTATGCAAAATGGCCCTTGTATATGTGCAAACTTAGTAAGGTGTTTGGCTTCTTTTCCTCTAAACCTTGGATAAGGGAGGAATTTTTCTTAAGGGAAGAAGGGAGAGACGTGGCCAAGGAGGGGAGAGGGACTTATTTGAGAATTAAGGAAATAATCCTCCTTGTCTTGAAATATACTCAAAATATATAAGTACATCTTTTTCACAAAGCAAGGGATCGTTTCCCTTCATCCCTTCACTTATCTCTTTGCTTTGGCCGACTAAGAGGGAGCTCAGGAGTAGAGGAGGACGACCAAACTGAATTTAGTAAGTTTTTATTGCCATCTAGCTCGAATTCATGGAGGAAATCTTGCTATGAGGTTGGTTTAGTAGTCTTCCTTACATAACTCTTCTTTCTAGCCATCTTCTCCATCCATATCTTGAGGAACGGACCTTGGATGACCTGTGGAGCTCAAGCCACCATTAAAGCTACGAAGCTTGGAGCTCTAGATCAGATCCGAAGGCGGGTTTTATAACTCTAACCCTTTAAGGTTTGTTATGCATCTTCTTTCTATGAAAATGTAGCTTAATCTCCTTCCTTAGATACTTCTATGTGTTCTTGCTACCAAAACTGTGAAGAACAGTCCATGTTCTTGAGGTAGAAGAAGGTGGCGTTATTTCCAAAGTTCATCCTAATCTTACTTTAGCAAACGGTCCTCCACCTCTTGCCCAAACGGTTTGCAAAACCATTTGGAAGCAAACGGTTTCAAAACCGTTTGAAGGGCAAACGGTTTCACAAGAACATTTGGGAGCAATCGGTCCAAGACCGTTTGGATGAGTTGACCAAGTGTTGACCATTTGGAGATCTTATGTACACATTATGGACTAATCACCCACCATGAATCATCAACTAATTCCAAGTAAATCACCAATTGAAGGCACTTTACTCATCTAAACCCTAATCGGGTTTATTGCTGATTTCAATAGTGAAATCATGTTGAAGTTTGGGTTGAGTGGCCCAAACGGTTTCAAAACTGTTTGGGGATCACCCAAAAGGTCTCAAGACCATTTGGGACCAAACAGTCTCAAGACTGTTTGGGACCAAATGATCCCAAACTGTTTCGTGGCCATGCGGTTTCAAGATCGATTTGTCCATGCGGTTTCAATAGTCAATGTTGGCCAAACGGTCAACGGGACCAAACGATCTTCACCTCACCTAGGGCAAATGGTCTAGATGGTGTACCTTGCCATGCGGTCTTGAAAGTCAAGGGGACCAAACGGTCAATGACTCCATGCGGTTTCAAAACCGTTTGGAGGTTAAAAGTGTAAAACCGTTTGGGGTCTATTAAAGTCAAGAACGTTTGATGACTTAGTGGTCATGATGGTTTAGTAGTTGATTAACCTAAACCCTAAAGATACCTAAAGTCTTTAAGGGTTTAAGTAATTAGTGGACTGATGCATGTATGGTCAATGGTGAACATTACCAAAGTACCCTTGATGGGATAGAGTAACTAATACCCCCTCGATGACGAAGAGAGTGCAGAATGCCACTATAGCTCTAATAGCGAAGTTGCTAGAATACACTGGAAAGATATTATAGCAGAGACATGAGATGTCCTGCATGTTGATCCTCATACTGACTGAGGAAGATGAGGTCATAAGAATCTGGCTCTTTTGATGACCTATGTATGGTACCGATGCGATTTCGTAATGGTCAGTTGGAGTATGAGCGGTATACCTCATCTCCTCAGGGCATAATAATGTTTGAAAAACATAATCAGCTGCGTAGCATAACTGCTTAGGTTGAACTACGAGAAACAATGATTGATGATACATTATTTATAATGTTTTAGTCAAGTAACTAGTATACATGTTCCTCATATTCCTTATTGGAATATGCTTTGATATTCAATTATTTATAATTGAAATGATTGTCTAAGAGAATGTTGCTTTACGTAGTTTATACAATGTTAAACCTGCTATTGAACGTTTAATGTTTTATTTCTTATTGCTATTCTTTTATTGAAATAACAAAGCTTCTGGCGGAGAGTTATAACTCTCACTGGGACAAGTATTCAAATTGTCTCACCCCCGTGGGTTTCGACTTTTTAGATGGATGCCGAGGATGGAGGAACCCATCTGAGGGTGAGCATTATCAGCAGTAGCAGCAACATCAGGGACAGTAGTGATTCTTAGGTGGAGACACTGCCTGTCAAGTCTTGTAGATAGTATGTCCTATGTGTCGTCTCTATACTCTCAGGTCCTAGGAGTCAGTAGATGTTTAAAGTAGATCTGAGATTTTGGCTTAATGCCTCGAGATTTTGTATCTTGCTTTGTAAAGATAACATAGCAGTTGATGTAGTAATCACTCGAGATGTGATTTTACAAAGAAGTAATGACAGATCATGTTGTAAACAATTTATCTTGTTTTATTATAAAAGAGTTTTTTTAATAACAGATCTCTTTCCAAATAGTTTTAATTTTTAGTGGTTTTTAATAATTCTGCTGCTAGTTAATCGCTTCCGCATTCGTTGATCTCATTTTTTTTCGAGACAGACGCTACAATTAGTGGTATCAGAGCTCTAGGTTCGCTGAGTGTACAGAGACATAGGACTTAGGATGTTGAGTCTGTTCTAGTGTCTTCCAGTATATCGAATAGTGTCTTCTTCTCCCTAGGAGAAGAAGATAAAACTAAATATGTCTGGATCTCACGAAGAACATGTGGCAGAGAGTAGTGTTGCTGCACCAAGAAGATGTGCAAGAGAACCAGATAGAGAAGAACATGTACCTAAACCACCCCAGTTCAATCCAACTGACATGGGGAACCTAGCCGTCCAAACTATGTTTGGGCAGTTTATGACTGCCATGACACACATAACTGATACGATTCCTATACGAGCACCTAGGGCACCTACCCCTCCCGAAGGACAAGGAATCAGCAAGACGTTTGAACGACTTCGCCGAGTTGGAGCCACGGAGTATTTTGGAACAACTGACCCAACAGATGCTGACTTGTGGTTAACCGAACTAGAGAAGGCCTTTAGAATCTTGAACATCCCAAAAGCTGAGAAGGTTAAACATGTTGCGTATCTTCTCAAGGGGAGTGCTCGTCATTGGTGGACTATGGAAGAACATAAGAGGCCCAATGTAGAGGTTGCATGGGAAGTTTTCCGACGGGAGTTTATCAACAAATATTTCCCTAAGATGTTTCTGGATGAGAAAATCTCTAAGTTTGAGAGGTTCAGATAAGGTCCAATGAACATTAGCGAGTATGAGGCTAAGTTCATGGAGTTGTTGCGGTTCTGTCTGCACATGGCAGCTACAGATGAAGAAAGGATTTGGCATTTTGAGAAAGGATTGAACGTTGAATTAACTACTCCTGTGTCTGCCCTAGCGAATAGAGAGAGGTTTGGTACCTTTGTAGAGTCTGTCAGAAGGATAGATAGGTCTGTAGCAGAGAAGAGACAAACCCAGAACAAGAGGATTTATCCTCAGTTCCAAGGATCTTCATCCAGAGATTTCAAGAAACCTAGATTTTCTATGTCTACACCACCGCCTAGACCCAGTACCCAAACGCAGTGGACATCGAATAGGGGTAGAGGACGAATCCTACCACTAGAAGGAGCTCACAATTCAGCATCTATGTTGGTTACAGGACCACACAGACCACAACAACTGAGCAAAAGTTGTTATATATGTGGGAAGATGGGACATCTGATGAAAGATTGTAGAGCTAGAGAAGTGAGTGTAACTCAACCTCAGAGGCAGAGTCAACAAGGATCGCAAAGGAGACAGTTTTTAGGAGGAGCTAGAGGACGTGGACAAGCGTCCCAAGCTGGATCATCGACACTGAATCAACCACAGGCAACAACAAGGTTTTATGCGATGAATCCACCTGATGCAGTGATCAACCCTCAGGTTGTGGCAGGTCAGATGGAATTGTTATATTCTGATATGTCTGCATCTTACATTGTATATGTTTTAATAGATACGGGTGCTACGCACTCCTTTATCACTAGAAGAGTGATTCTTGACTACAATTTGACTACAAGTAATAGAACAGATAGTTTGTTGCTAGAAACTCTGTTAAGGGGATCTGCTGTGTTACATGAGGTATGTTCTCCCTACATCCTCTTCTTTTCTGAACATCGCATTCAAGTGGACCTTATACCACTTGAGATGCATGGATTTGATATAATCCTTGGGATGGATACCTTAGAAAGGTATAAGGTTGTCTTGGACTGTGAATCCAAGCAAGTTGTGTTTGTTGATGATAGTGACACATGGATCTTTCAAGGAGAGAGAAAGATTCTACCCACCTATCTTGTGTCAGCTATGGTTGCTGAGAAGCTGATGAGGCAAGGATGTTATGCATTCTTGGCCCATGTGGTAGATACTACCATGGATAGTTCTAACCCTGTCGAAGTTCCTGTAGTCAGTGAATTTGAAGACGTGTTTCCTGAAGAACTTCCAGGTATGCCATCGCCTCGGGAAATTGATTTTGAGATTAATTTAATCCCAGACACACAACCTATAGTACAAACATCATATAGGATGGCGCCTTTCGAGATGACAGAACTCAAGAAACAACTGCAGGAGTTACTTGAGAAGGGTTTCATTCGACCGAGTACTTCGCCTTGGGGTGCTCCGGTCCTTTTTGCTAAGAAGAAAGACGGGTCAATGCGGTTGTGCATTGACTATAGACAATTAAATAAAGTAACAATAAAGAATAAGTATCCTCTATCGAGGATCGATGATCTCTTTGATCAATTGCGTGGTGCAACCATCTTCTCAAAGATAGATTTGAGGTCGGCATATCACCAACTCCATATTAAGGATAGTGACATACCCAAGTCTGCCTTTAGGACAAGGTATGGTCACTATGAGTTCACAGTTATGTCATTCGAACTAACAAATGCACCGGCTGCATTTATGGAACTCATGAATAGAATTTTCCGACCTTTTCTCAATCAATGTGTTTTTGTCTTTATAGATGACATTCTGATCTATAGTAGAGATGCTCAGCAGCATGAACAACATCTTCATCAGGCTCTAACTTTGCTAAGAGAACACAAGCTTTATGCTAAGTTTAGCAAATGTGAGTTCTGGTTACTGGAAGTATCTTTCCTAGGACACGTGATATCTGCTTCGGGTATTTGTGTTGACCCTAAAAAGGTAGAATCTATTCTATAATGGGAATAGCCGAAGACATCGACGGAAATCCGTAGTTTCTTAGGGTTGGCTGGCTATTACCGAAGGTTCATTAAGAACTTCAGTTCCATAGCCTTACCCTTGACCAAGTTGACCAGGAAGGATGTTCCTTTTGTTTGGAGTGATAAGTTTCAACAATCTTTCCAGCTGCTGAAGGAGAGACTGACAAGTGCACATGTTCTTGTGTTACCTGAGCAAGGAAAAGTATATATAGTTTTTTGTGATGCCTCCAAGAATGGACTTGGATGTGTGTTGATGTAGGATAAACAAGTGATTTCTTTTGCTTCATGACAGCTTAAGAAACACGAGGAGAATTATCCGACACATGATATGGAGCTAGCTGTTGTGGTTCATGCTTTGAAGATCTGGAGACACTATCTCTATGGAGTAACATTCCAGATTTTCACTGATCATAAGAATATGAAGTACATCTTTTCTCAGCATGAGCTTAACATGAGGCAATGCCGCTGGATGGAATTAATCAAGGACTATGAGTGTACAATAGATTACCATCCATGGAAAGCCAATGTGGTTGTTTATGCTTTGAGTAGGAAATCATTAATGTCAGCCTTAGATAGAGCACAACAAAATTCCTTAGTATGCTCTAGGAGAAATATGCTTATCTCCTTAAGGCAAGACAATGTACAATTGAAGGTGTCATTGTTAGCCGGGTTGTTAGCTGAGATGCATATAAAACTGACTCTAAGGGAGCAGATCAAAGAGACACAACAGGTTGATGCTGCAGTTCAACAGGTTAGATCGGAGTATGGTAATGAGAAACGAGATGGTTTCCATGACTCAGATGATCAAGTAGCCTGTTATCATGGGAGGATGATAGTATCAGATGTGGATAACTTGAGAAATTTAGTCCTGTAAGAAGCTCATTCTTCGATGTATGCTATGCATCCAGGAAGCACCAAGATGTATCAAAAGTTGAAAGATATATATTGGTGGCCTGGAATGGAGAAGGACGTTGCTGAGTTTGTTATGCGGTGTCTTGTGTGTCAGTAGGTTAAAGCTGAACACCAGAAGCCTGTAGGAACAATGCAACCTTTACCCATACAACAATGGAAGTGGTATCATGTAACCATGGACTTTGTTGTTGTCCTAACCAGGACAAGAAAAGGGCATGATTCCATTTGGGTAATAGTTGATAGGTTGACAAAGATAGCTCATTTCTTGCCTGTCAAAACAACCTATTCTGCTGAGAAGCTAGCACAGCTGTATGTTGAAGAGATAGTGTGACTGCACGAAGTCCCATTTACCATTGTTTCTGATAGAGGTCCCCAGTTTACGAGTCATTTTTGGGAGCGACTTCATAAAGCTTTAAGCACTTAGTTAAGGTTTAGTACAGCCTTTCATCCTCAGACTGATGGACAGTCAGAAAGGACTATACAGACCTTGGAAGACTTGCTTATTGCATGTGTTCTCCAGTTTTAAGGGAGTTGGGATCTACACCTAAGCTTGATAGAGTTTGCCTACAACAATAGCTATCAACATAGCATTGACATGGCACCTTATGAAGCTTTGTATGGTAGATGTTGTATATCACCCCTATGTTGGTATGAAATTGGTGAATACCAACTGTTAGGTCCTGATCTTATGCAGCAAACTACAGAGAAGATCAAAGTAATACAACAACAGATAAAGACTGCACAGGATAGACAAAAGTCTTACGCTAATAAACATCATAGACCTTTAGAATTTTAGGTTGGAGACAAAGTGTATCTCAAAGTCTCACCTTGGAAGGGAGTTTTGATATTTGGAAGAAAAGGGAAGTTATCTCCTAGGTTTATGGGACCTTATCCAATCATTGAACGGATTGGAAAAGTAGCCTATAAGCTAGAGTTGCTACCAGAGTTACAGAGGTTACACCCTATGTTTCACATTTCTATGCTGAGGAAATGTCACCCAGATACAAAATCAGTTCTGCAACCTATGGAGGTGGAATTGAATGATGACATATCTTATGAGGAAGGACCAGTGTTAATCCTTGATAACAGAATTAAAAAGCTGAAATAGAAAGACATAAGTCTTGTGAAAGTCCTCTGGAATCACCATGGTGTTGAACAAGACACATGGGAACTAGAGGAAGAGATGAGAAGGAAATACCGTACTCTTTTCTCTTAATATGTTTTGTTGATTTCTGGGACGAAATCCTTGTAAGGGGTGGATAATTTGTAACATCCCTGACCGGGGTTATGAACTAACCCTAGGTGTTTTGCTTAATTATGTGATTAAATGCTTGTGGTTATCTTTTGATATGTAATTAAAGCTTCTGAGGAACATATATCTCCTTTTCTATCCTTTTTTAACAATGTTGTAATATTGTTTTGTTAAAAATGGACTTATGTGCAAATTACCCAATTAGAGGGGTTAACTTGCAAATTTGCACAGGTTAAGATGTTCCTATGGTGTTGAGACATCATGAGAATGAATATGATGTAGTGGTATGGATTCTCCAAGCTTGGGCATCAAGATATAGCTTGTAGAGCAATCCTTGTGCTTTAAAACCTAGTTTTGGTGTAAAGTGCAATTTACCCAAAACATAGGGTGCAACATGTAAAATATACCTTCTAGAGTATCTTTCATGACTCTTGACATCAAGTAGAGCAAAGATGATGAGGAGGGCACCTCATTTGAATGATCAAATAAGAAAGGTAACCATTACATGTAAATAACCAAGATGTATGCAAAATGGACCTTGTATATGTGCAAACTTAGTAAGGTGTTTGGCTTCTTTTCCTATAAACCTTGGATAAGGGAGGATTTTTGCTTAAGGGAAGAAGGGAGAGACGTGGACAAGGAGGGGATAGGTACTTATTTGAGAAATAAGGAAATAATCCTCCTTGTCTTGAAATATACTCAAAATATATAAGTACATCTTTTTCACAAAGCAAGGGATCGTTTCCCTTCATCCCTTCACTTATCTCTTTGCTTTCGCTGACAAAGAGGGAGCTCAGGAGCAGAGGAGCACGACCAAACTGAATTGGGTAAGTTTTGATTGCCATCTATCTCTAATTCATGGAGGAAATCTTGCTATGAGGTTGGTTTAGTAGTCTTCCTTACATAACTCTTCTTTCTAGCCATCTTCTCCATCCATATCTTGAGGAACGGACCTTAGATGACCTGTGGAGCTCAAGCCACCATTAAAGATACGAAGCTTGGATCTCTAGATCAGATCCTAAGGTGGGTTTTATAACTCTAACCCTTTAAGTTTTGTTATGCATCTTCTTTCTATGAAAACGTAGCTTAATCTCCTTCCTTAGATACTTCTATGTGTTCTTGCTACCAAAACTGTGAAGAACAGTCCATGTTCTTGAGGTAGAAGAAGGTGGCATTATTTCCAATGTTCATCCTAATCTTACTTTAGCAAACGGTCCTCCACCTCATTCCCAAACGGTTTGCAAAACCGTTTGGAAGCAAACGGTTTCAAAACCGTTTGAAGGGCAAACGGTTTCACAAGAACGTTTGGGAGCAATCGGTCGAAGACCGTTTGGATGAGTTGACCAAGCGTTCACCATTTGGAGATCTTATGTACACATTATGGACTAATCACCCACCATGAATCATCAACTAATTCCAAGTAAATCACCAATTGAAGGCACTTTACTCATCTAAACCCTAATCGGGTTTATTGCTGATTTCAATAGTGCAATCATGTTGAAGTTTGGGTTGAGTGGCCCAAACGGTTTCAAAACCATTTGGGGATTACCCAAAAGGTCTCAAGACCATTTGGGACCAAACGGTCTCAAGACTGTTTGGGACCAAATGATCCCAAACCGTTTGGTGGCCATGCGGTTTAAAGATCGATTTGTCCATGCAATTTCAAAAGTCAATGTTGGCCAAACGGTCAACGGGACCAAACAATCTTCACCTCACCTAGGGCAAACTGTCTAGATGGTGTACCTTGCCATGCGGTCTTGAAAGTCAAAGGGACCAAACGGTCAATGACTCCATGCGGTTTCAAAACCGTTTGGAGGTTGAAAGTGTAAAGATGTTTGGGGTCTATTAAAGTCAAGAACGTTTGATGACTTAGTGGTCATGATGGTTTAGTAGTTGATTAACCTAAACCCTAAAGATACCTAAAGTCTTTAATGGTTTAAGTAATTAGTGGACTGATGCATCTATGGTCAATGGTGAACATTACCAAAGTACCCTTGATGGGATAGAGTAACCAATACCCCCTTGATCAAGCAAACCCTAATGACCATAATGGTGATGACATGACTTATGTTATCAAGGTTGATTTGACTTAACCTAATATAGAGTGATGTAAACATCATCTAATAGTAAGCGGAAAGAGAAGACTCCTAATACGAATGAAAATCAAGTAAAATGCCTCCAATATGTATGAATACACCTAATTAGGGTATGATCCTTCATAGTGAGATCATGGAAACCCTAATTATGGTGATTAATGAATCATAACTTATTTAAAGGCATTAATGAAAGTAATCTTCATACATGATGATGGTATGACCTCAATTCATTGTAATGTGAATAGTAAACCCTAATCTAGGGTGATATGATGAAATGAACAGTAAACCCTAATTCTGGGTTATGCTTTTAAGTATAAAACTTCATGATTGAAGTATGAAATAGGGAATCACTTTTCCTAATTAAGAGAAAGGTGTTGAATAACCCTAATTTAATTAAATAGGGAAAAACCTAAACTTAATGAAGGCATAATGGTACAACCCTTAAATTGAAAGATTATCGCTGTTTGTAATATGCTAATATAGAGATAAACTGTCTATTATCAAATGTATTTACCATGCATGTTTTTATAAAGAAGTGGTCAATCCAGGTAAGGGTTATGATGTCATATTCATTGAAAGCATGATTATAAGCTTTATGAATAATGATATACTATGTTGCCTGGTTTAAGTGACAACATATGAGATTGACATGCTGTAAGAACCATGAGCAATATTTACATTGTTACAATCAAGGTCATGCTGTTAGATGACTTATGATGATCTAAGGGTTTGAACACCCATATTCTTGAATCATAATGATGAGATGGTTAGGGATTGACATCCCAATGATAATTGGATGTGAAATGAACTAAACTTGATACATTTAGTATTCTTCCTTTATAGCAGTTGTCTTAATGGTATATGTTTGAAAACATGTCTGATGCTAAAAAATGCTATAATGTACTTAAATAATCAAGTATAATCATATCATGTAGAGCCCTGATCATAGATCCATCATTGTCAGTAGTTTAATGATGGTGAAATAGGTTTTCCTAAGGGAACTCCTGGAGAACATACTTTTGAGTATGTTGGGGTTATGGACGCGAATATCCTTATGTCCTAATATAGGAATTGATGTAAGATGTACCTTTAATCCATCAATCCTTCATTATATGTTTATGTCGGGATGATGTATCATTAATCTCCTGATGATGTTGTTAATGCCGCATCGGTGTGCGATAAACAAGAAATCCCTCGATGACGAAGAGAGTGCAGAATGCCACTATAGCTCTAATAGTGAAGTTGCTAGAATACACTGGAAAGATATTATAGCAGAGACACGATATGTCCTGCATGTTGATCCTCATACTGACTGAGGAAGATGAGGTCATAAGAATCTGGCTCTTTTGATGACCTATGTATGGTACTGATGCGATTTCGTAATGGTCAGTTGGAGTATGAGCGGTATACCTCATCTCCTCAGGGCATAATAATGTTTGAAAAACATAATCAGCTGTGTAGCATAACTGCTTAGGTTGAACTACGAGAAACAATGATTGATGATACATTATTTATAATGTTTTAGTCAAGTAACTAGTATACATGTTCCTCATATTCCTTATTGGAATATGCTTTGATATTCAATTATTTATAATTGAAATGATTGTCTAAGAGAATGTTGCTTTACGTAGTTTATACAATGTTAAACCTGCTATTGAACGTTTAATGTTTTATTTCTTATTGCTATTCTTTTATTGAAATAACAAAGCTTCTGGCGGAGAGTTATAACTCTCACTGGGACAAGTATTCAAATTGTCTCACCCCCGTGGGTTTCGACTTTTTAGATGGATGCCGAGGATGGAGGAACCCATCTGAGGGTGAGCATTATCAGCAGTAGCAGCAACATCAGGGACAGTAGTGATTCTCAGGTGGAGACACTGCCTGTCAAGTCTTGTAGATAGTATGTCCTATGTGTCGTCTCTATACTCTCAGGTCCTAGGAGTCAGTAGATGTTTAAAGTAGATCTGAGATTTTGGCTTAATGCCTCGAGATTTTGTTTCTTGCTTTGTACAGATAACAGAGCAGTTGATGTAGTAATCACTCGAGATGTGATTTTACAGAGAAGTAATGACAGATCATGTTGTAAACAATTTATCTTGTTTTATTATAAAAGAGTTGTTTTAATAACAGATCTCTTTCCAAAAAGTTTTAATTTTTAGTGGTTTTTAATAATTCCGCTGCTAGTTAATCGCTTCCGCATTCGTTGATCTCATTTTTTTTCGAGACAGACGCTACAATTAGTGGTATCAGAGATCTAGTTTTGCTGAGTGTACAGAGACATAGGACTTAGGATGTTGAGTCTGTTCTAGTGTCTTCCAGTATATCTAATAGTGTCTTCTTCTCCCCAGGAGAAGAATATAAAACTAAATATGTCTGGACCTCACGAAGAACATGTGGCAGAGAGTAGTGATGCTGCACCAAGAAGATGTGCAAGAGAACCAGATAGAGAAGAACATGTACCTGAACCACCCCAGTTCAATCCAACTGACATGGGGAACCTAGCCGTCCAAACTATGTTTGGGCAGTTTATGACATCCATGACACACATAACTGATAGGATGCCTATACGAGCACCTAGGGCACCTACCCCTCCCAAAGGACAAGGAATCAACAAGATGCTTGAACGACTTCGCCGAGTTGGAGCCACGGAGTATTTTGGAACAACTGACCAAGCAGATGCTGACTTGTGGTTAACTGAACTAGAGAAGGCCTTTAGAATCCTGAACATCCCAGAAGCTGAGAAGGTTAAACATGTTGTGTATCTTCTCAAGGGGAGTGTTGGTCATTGGTGGACTATGGAAGAACAGAAGAGTCCCAGTGTAGAGGTTGCATGGGAAGTTTTCCGACGGGAGTTTATCAACAGATATTTCCCTAAGACGTTTCTGGATGAGAAAATCTCTAAGTTCGAGAGGTTCAGACAAGGTCCAATGAACATTAGCGACTATGAGGCTAAGTTCATGGAGTTGTTGCGGTTCTGTCCGCACATGGCAGCTACAGATGTAGAAAGGATTTGGCATTTTGAGAAAGGATTGAACGTTGAATTAACTACTCCTGTGTCTGCCCTAGAGAATAGAGAGAGGTTTGGTACCTTTGTAGAGTCTGTCAGAAGGATAGAGAGGTCTGTAGCAGAGAAGAGACAAACCCAGAACAAGAGGATTTATCCTCAGTTCCAAGGATCTTCATCCAGAGATTTCAAGAAACCTAGGTTTTCTATGTCTACACCACCACCTAGACCCAGTACCCAAACACAGTGGACATCGAATAGGGGTAGAGGACGAAGACTACCACTAGAAGGATCTCACAATTCAGCATCTATGTCGGTTACAGGACCACCCAGACCACAACAACTGAACAAAAGTTGTTATATATGTGGGAAGATGGGACATCTGATGAAAGATTGTAGAGCTAGAGAAGTGAGTGTAACTCAACCTCAGAGGCAGAGTCAACAAGGATCGCAAAGGAGACAGTTTTCAGGAGGAGCTAGAGGACGTGGACAAGCGTCCCAAGCTGGATCATCGACACCGAATCAACCACAGGAAACATCAAGGTTTTATGCGATGAATCCACATGATGCAGTGATCAACCCTCAGGTTGTGGCAGGTCAGATGGAATTGTTATATTCTGATATTTCTGCATCTTACATTGTATGAGTTTTAATATATCCGGGTGCTACGCACTCCTTTATCACTAGAAGAGTGATTCTTGATTGGAATTTGACTATAAGTAATAGAACAGATAGTTTATTTCTAGAAACTCTGTTAAGGGGATCTGCTGTGTTACAAGAGGTATGTTCTCCCTATATCCTCTTCTTTTCTGAACATCGCATTCAAGTGGACCTTATACCACTTGAGATGGATGGATTTGATATAATCCTTGGGATGGATACCTTATAAAGGTATAAGGTTGTCTTGGAATGTGAATCCAAGCAAGTTGTGTTTGTTGATGATAGTGACACATGGATCTTTCAAGGAGAGAGAAATATTCTACCCACATGTCTTGTGTCAGCTATGGTTGCTGAGAAGCTGATGAGGCAAGGATGTTATGCATTCTTGGCCCATGTGGTAGATACAACCATGGATAGTTCTAACCCTGTCGAAGTTCCTGTAGTCAGCGAATTGGAAGACGTGTTTCCTGAAGAACTTTCAGGTATGCCATCACCTCGAGAAATTGATTTTGACATCAATTTAATCCCAGACACACAACCTATAGCACAAACACCATATAGGATGGTGCCTGTCGAGATGACATAACTCAAGAAACAACTATAGGAGTTACTTGAGAAGGGTTTCATTCGACCGAGTACTTCACCTTGGGGTGCTCCGGTCCTTTTTGTTAAGAAGAAAGATGGGTCAATGTGGTTGTGCATTGACTATAGACAATTAAATAAAGTAACAATAAAGAATAAGTATCCTCTGCCGAGGATCGATGATCTCTTTGATCAGTTGTGTGGTGAAACCATCTTCTCAAAGATAGATTTGAGGTCGGGATATCACCAACTCCGTATTAAGGATAGTGACATACCCAAGTCTACCTTTAGGACAAGGTATGGTCACTATGAGTTCACAGTTATGTCATTCGGACTAACAAATGCACCGGCTGCATTTATGGAACTCATGAATAGAATTTTCCGACCTTTTCTCGATCAGTGTGTTGTCGTCTTTATAGATACATTCTGATCTATAGTAGAGATGCTCAGCAGCATGAACAACATCTTCATCAGCCTCTAACTTTGCTAAGAGAACACAAACTTTATGCTAAGTTTAGCAAATGTGAGTTCTGGTTACTGGAAGTATCTTTCCTTGGACACGTGATATCTGCTTTGGGTATTTGTGTTGACCCTAAAAAGGTATAATCTATTCTATAATGGGAACAGCTGAAGACACCGACAGAAATCCATAGTTTCTTAGGGTTGGCTGGCTATTACCGAAAGTTCATTAAGAACTTCAGTTCCATAGCCTTACCCTCGACCAAGTTGACCAGGAAGGATGTTCCTTTTATTTGGAGTGATAAGTGTCAGCAATCTTTCCAGCTGATGAAGGAGAGACTGACAAGTGCACATGTGCTTGTGTTACCTGAGCAAGGAAAAGGATATATAGTTTTCTGTGATGCCTCCAAGAATGGACTTGGATGTGTGTTGATGCAGGATAAACAAGTGATTTCTTTTGCTTCATGATAGCTTAAGAAACACGAGGAGAATTATCTGACACACGATCTAGAGCTAGCTGCTGTGGTTCATGCTTTGAAGATCTGGAGACACTATCTCTATGGCGAAACATTCCAGATTTTCACTGATCATAAGAACCTGAAGTACATCTTTTCTCAGCATGAGCTTAACATGAGGCAATGTCGCTGGATGGAATTAATCAAGGACTATGAGTGTACAATAGATTACCATCCAGGGAAAGCCAATGTGGTTGTTGATGCTTTGACTAGGAAATCAGCAACGCCAGCCTTAGATAGAGCACAACTAAATTCCTTAGTATGCTCTAGGAGAGATATGCGTATCTCCTTAAGGCAAGACAATGTACAATTGAAGGTGTCATTGTTAGCTGGGTTGTTAGCTGAGATGCATATAAAACCTACTCTAAGGGAGGAGATCAAAGAGGCACAACAGGTTGATGTTGCAGTTCAACAGGTTAGATCGGAGTATGGTAATGAGAAATGAGATGGTTTCCATGACTCAGATGATCAAGTAGCCTATTCTCATGGGAGGATGATAGTGTCGGATGTGGATAACTTGAGAAAGTTAGTCCTGGAAGAAGCTCATTCTTCGATGTATGCTATGCATCCAGGAAGCACCAAGATGTATCAAAAGTTGAAAGATATATATTGGTGGCCTAGAATGAAGAAGGACGTTGCTGAGTTTGTTATGCAGTGTCCTGTGTGTGAGCAGGTTAAAGATGAACACCAGAAGCCTGCAAGAACAATACAACCTTTACCCATACCACAGTGGAAGTGGGATTATGTAACCATGGACTTTGTTGTTGGCCTACCCAGGACAATCAAAGGGCATGATTCCATTTGGGTAATACTTGATAGGTTGACAAAGATAGCTCATTTCTTTCCTGTCAAAACAACCTATTCTGCTGAGAAGCTAGCACAGCTGTATGTTGAAGAGATAGTGTGACTGCACGGAGTCCCATTTACCATTGTTTCTGATAGAGGTCCCCAGTTTACGAGTCATTTTTGGGAGCGACTTCATAAACCTTTAAGCACTTAGTTAAGGTTTAGTACAACCTTTCATCCTCATACTGATGGACAGTCAGAAAGGACTATACAGACCTTGGAAGACTTGCTTATTGCATGTGTCCTCCAGTTTTCAGGGAGTTGGGATCTTCACCTAAGCTTGATAGAGTTTGCCTACAACAATAGCTATCAACATAGCATTGACATGGCACCTTATGAAGCTTTGTATGGTAGACATTGTAGATCACCCCTATGTTGGTATGAAATTGGTGAATACCAACTGTTAGGTCCTGATCTTATGCAACAAACTACAGAGAAGATCAAAGTAATACAACAACAGATAAAGACTGCACAGGATAGACAGAAGTCTTACGCTGATAAACACTGTAGACCTTTAGAATTTCAAGTTGGAGACAGAGTGTATCTCAAAGTCTCACCTTGGAAGGGAGTTTTGAGATTTGGAAGAAAAGGGAAGTTAGCTCCTAGGTTTATGGGACCTTATCCAACCATTGAACGGATTGGAAAAGTAGCCTATAAGCTAGATTTTCCACCAGAGTTACAGAGGTTACACCCTGTGTTTCACATTTCTATGCTGAGGAAATGTCACCCTGATACAAAATCAGTGTTGCAACCTATGGAGATGGAATTGAATGATGACATATCTTATGAGGAAGGACCAGTGTCAATCCTTGATAACAGAATTAAAAAGCTGAAAAAGAAAGACATAAGTCTTGTGAAAGTCCTCTGGAATCACCGTGGTGTTGAAGAAACCACATGGGAACTAGAGGAAGAGATGAGAAGGAAATACCCTGCTCTTTTCTCTTAATATGTTTTGTTGATTTCTGGGACGAAATCCTTGTAAGGGGTGGATAATTTGTAACATCCCTGACCTGGGTTATGAACTAACCCTAGGTGTTTTGCTTAATTATGTGATTAAATGCTTGTGGTTATCTTTTGATATGTAATTAAAGCTTCTGAGGAACATATATCTCCTTTTCTATCCTTTTTGAACAATGTTGTAATATTGTTTTGTTAAAAATGGACTTATGTGCAAATTACCCAATTAGAGGGGTTAACTTGCAAATTTGCATAGGTTAAGATGTTCCTATGGTGTTGAGACATCATGATAATGAATATGATGTAGTGATATGGATTCTCCAAGATTGGTCATCAAGATATAGCTTGTAGAGCAATCCTTGTGCTTTAAAACCTAGTTTTGGTATAAAGTGCAATTTACCCAAAACATAGGGTGAAACATGTAAAATATACCTTCTAGAGTATCTTTCATGACTCTTGACAGCAAGTAGAGCAAAGATGATGAGGAGGGCGCCTCATTTGAATGATCAAATAAGAAAGGTAACCATTACATTTAAATAACCAAGATGTATGCAAAATGGCCCTTGTATATGTGCAAACTTAGTAAGGTGTTTGGCTTCTTTTCCTCTAAACCTTGGATATGGGAGGCGTTTTGCTTAAGGGAAGAAGGGAGATACGTGGCCAAGGAGGGGAGAGGGACTTATTTGAGAAATAAGGAAATAATCCTCCTTGTCTTGAAATATACTCAAAATATATAAGTACATCTTTTTCACAAAGCAAGGGATCGTTTCCCTTCATCCCTTCACTTATCTCTTTGCTTTGGCAGACTAAGAGGGAGCTCAAGAGTAGAGGAGGACGACCAAACTGAATTGGGTAAGTTTTTATTGCCATCTAGCTCGAATTCATGGAGGAAATCTTGCTATGAGGTTGGTTTAGTAGTCTTCCTTACATAACTCTTCTTTCTAGCCATCTTCTCCATCCATATCTTGAGGAACGGACCTTGGACGACCTATGGAGCTCAAGCCACCATTAAAGCTACGAATCTTGGAGCTCTAGATCAGATCCTAAGGCGGGTTTTATAACTCTAACCCTTTAAGTTTTGTTATGCATCTTCTTTCTATGAAAATGTAGCTTAATCTCCTTCCTTAGATACTTCTATGTGTTCTTGCTACCAAAACTGTGAAGAACAGTCCATGTTCTTGAGGTAGAAGAAGGTGGCGTTATTTCCAAAGTTCATCCTAATCTTACTTTAGCAAACGGTCCTCCACCGCTTTCCCAAACGGTTTGCAAAACCGTTTGGAAGCAAACGGTTTCAAAACTGTTTGAAGGGCAAACAGTTTCACAAGAACATTTGGGAGCAATTGGTCCAAGACCGTTTGGATGAGTTGACCAAGTGTTGATGATTTGGAGATCTGCTGTACACATTATGGACTAATCACCCATCAAGAATCATCAACTAATTCCAAGTAAATCACCAATTGAAGGAGCTTTACTCATCTAAACCCTAATCGGGTTTATTGCTGATTTCAATAGTGAAATCATGTTGAAGTTTGGGTTGAGTGGCCCAAACAGTTTCAAAATCATTTGGGGATCACCCAAAAGGTCTCAAGACCGTTTGGGACCAAACGATCCCAAACCGTTTGGTGGCCATGCGGTTTCAAGATCGATTTGTCCATGCGGTTTCAAAAGTCAATGTTGGCCAAACGGTCAACGGGACCAAACGATCTTCACCTCACCTAGGGCAAATGGTCTTGATGGTGTACCTTGCCATGCGGTCTTGAAAGTCAAAGGGACAAAATGGTCAATGACTCCATGCGGTTTCAAAACCGTTTGGAGGTTGAAAGTGTAAAACCGTTTGGGGTCTATTAAAGTCAAGAACGTTTGATGACTTAGTGGTCATGATGGTTAAGTAGTTGATTAACCTAAACCCTAAAGATACCTAAAGTCTTTAAGGGGTTAAGTAATTAGTGGACTGATGCATGTATGGTCTATGGTGAACATTACCAAAGTACCCTTGATGGGATAGAGTAACCAATACCCCCTTGATCAAGCAAACCCTAATGACCATAATGGTGATGACATGACTTATGTTATCAAGGTTGATTTGACTTAACCTAATCTAGAGTGATGTAAACATCATCTAATAGTAAGAGGAGAGAGAAGACTCCTAATATGAATGAAAATCAAGTAAAATACCTCCAATATGTATGAATACACCTAATTAGGGTATGATCCTTCATAGTGAGATCATGGAAACCCTAATTATGGTGATTAATGAATCATAACTTATTTAAAGGCATTAATGAAAGTAATCTTCATACATGATGATGGTATGACCTCAATTCACTGTAATGTGAATAGTAAACCCTAATCTAGGGTGATATGATGAAATGAACAGTAAACCCTAATTCTGGGTTATGCTTTTAAGTATAAAACTTCATGATTGAAGTATGAAATAGGGAATTACTTTTCCTAATTAAGAGAAAGGGGTTGAATAACCCTAATTGAATTAAATAGGGAAAAACCTAACCTTAATGAAGGCATAATGGTACAACCCTTGAATTGAAAGATTATCTCTGTTTGTAATATGCTAATATAGAGATAAACTGCCTATTATCAAACGTATTAAACACGTAGGTTTTTATAAAGAAGTGATCATAGCCAGGTAAGGGTTATGATGTCATATTCATTGAAATCATGATTATAAGCTTTATGAATAATGCTATACTATGTTTCCTGGTTTAAGACGAAACATATGAGATTGACATGTTGTAAGAGCCATGAGCAATATTTACATTGTTACAATCAAGGTCATGCTGTTAGATGACTTATGATGATCTAAGGGTTTGAACACCCATATTCCTGAATCATAATGATGAGATGGTTAGGGATTGACATCCCAATGATAACTGGATGTGAAATGAACTAAACTTGATACATTTAGTATTCTTCCTTTATAGTAGTTGTCTTAATGGTATATGTTTGAAAACATGCCTGATGCTAAAAGAATGCTATAATGTACTCAAATAATCAAGTATAACCATATCATGTAGAGCCCTGATCATAGATCCATCATTGTCAGTAGTTTAATGATGGTGAAACAGGTTTTCCTAAGGGAACTCCTGGAGAACATACTTTTGAGTATGTTGGGGTTATGGACACGAATATCCTTACGTCCTAATGTTGGAATTGATGTAATATGTACCTTATATCCATCAATCCTTCATTATATGTTTATGCCGGGATGATGTATCATTAATCTCCCGATGATGTTGCTAATGCCGCATCGGTGTGCGATAAACAAGAAATCCCTCGATGACGAAGAGAGTACATAATGCCACTGTAGCTCTAATAGCGAAGTTGCCAGAATACATTGGAAATCTATTATAGCAGAGATACGAGATGTCCTACATGTTGATCCTCATACTGACTGAGGAAGATGAGGTCATAAGAATCCGACACTTTTGATGACCTATGTATGGTACCGATGTGATTTCGTAATGGTCGGTTGGAGTATGAGCGGTATAACTCACCTCCTCAGGGCATAATAATGTTTGAAAAACATAATCAGCCACGTAGCATAACTGCTTAGGTTGAACTATGAGAAATAATGATTGATGATACATTGTTTATAATGTTCTAGTCAAGTAACTAGTATACATGTTCCTCATATTCCTTATTGGGATATGATTTGATATTCAATTATTTATAATTGCAATGATTGTCTAAGAGAATGTTGCTTTACTTAGTTTATACAATGGTAAACCTCTTGTTGAACGTTTAAAGTTTTATTGCTTATTGCTATTCCTTTATTGAAATAACAAAGCTTCTGGCGGAGAGTTATAACTCTCGATGGGACAATTATTTAAATTGTCTCACCCCCATGGTTTTTGACTTTTTAGGTGGACGCCGAGGACGGAGGAACCCATCTGAGGGTGAGCATTATCAGCAGCAACAACAACATCAAGGACAAGAGTGATTCTCAGGTGAAGACACTGCCTGTCATGTCTTGTAGATAGTATGTCCTATGTGTCATCTCTGTACTCTCAGGTCCTAGGAGTCAGTAGATGTTTAAAGTAGATCTGAGATTTTGGCTTAATGCCTCGAGATTTTGTATCTTGCTTTGTACATATAACAGAGCAGTTGATGTAGTAATCACTCGAGATGTGATTTTACAGAGAAGTAATGACGGATCATGTTGTAAATAATTTATCTTGTTTTATTATAAAAGACTTTTATTACTAACAGATCTCTTTCCAAAAAGTTTTAATTTTTAGTGGTTTTTAATAATTCTGCTTCTAGTTAATCGCTTCTGCATTCGTTGATCTCATTTTGTTTCGAGACAGACGCTACAAAGACTATTGAATACCAACTTCTTGGTCCTAAACTTATATAGTAGATAATAGAAAAGATCAAAGTGATTCAACAATAGTTGACGACAGCACAGGGCAGACATAAGTCATATGCAGAGAACTGGGGTAGACGGTTGGAGTTCCAAGTATGTGACCTAAGGTCTCTCCTTGGAAGCGTGTTTTGAGGTTTAGGAATAAGGGTAAGTTGGCTCCCAGGTATATGGAACCTTACCCTATGGTGGCACATGTTGGAAAGGTGGCCTATAGGTTGGAGTTACCAACTAAGTTGCATAGGTTACATCCAGTGTTCCATGCGTCCATGCTGAGGAAGTGCCACCCTGATACAGAGTTAGTCTTATAGCCAGTTGAGGTTGAGCTTGATGAGGATATGTCATATGTGGAAGAACCTGCATTGGTCCTTGATAGAAGAGTGAAAAAGTTGAAGAAGAATGACATCATGTTGGTAATGGTTCTATGGCATCACTGTGGCCTTGAGGAAGCCACGTGGGAGCTTGAGGAAGAGATGTAGAGGAAGTACCCATCTCTCTTTGCCTAGGATTTCAGGGGAGAACTCCCTGTTAAGGTTTTATGGTTGTAAGGCCCCTAAACTAGATTAATGTCTAGTTATGCTTCCTTTTCTTAATTACAATTCTCAAAACCTTTCTCTAATCCTTTGATAAGTTTTTAGATCATGTAGATAACTTAGGTTTCTAGTTTGAGCTTGTTTGGATGATGTTTTTGCTTTTTGTGCTTATTTTGTGTCAAATTGCAATTTACCTCTTTGTGAGGGTTATCTTGCAATTTTCCACCTCTAGAGTGTTATTTCTCTCTCTTGTATCCATGAGAGAGCTTGTGGCTCTTGGGGGTGCCTTGGTTGAGGCTTAGTTGAGTGGTGACACACTTAGTGGTGAGTCTAGGGTTGGTGTGTCTCAACCTATGTGCACCTTGTGGGTTGTCTCGACCTAGGTCGCGACCATGGACATGGTTTGTGGGTTTCATAGTCGAGACACCTCCCCTTGGTGTGGCTATTACAACCAAGACAATTTTGTTGGTCTTGGGTCGAGACAAGTTGCTTTGTGTTGAGTGTCTGGACCATGTTGATGCTTGTTGCTTTGTCGCGACCATGGATCGTGTTCCATGGTGGGCCGTGACCGCGACCATGTTGGGTGACCTAGGTGGTCAAGACCCAACATAAAGTGTATCACCATCTCAAGCATGTGTGTTTTGCATGTTATTTTCTTGTGTGGAAAAGTGTCCCTTTGGAGTCCCAGCTTGTTGACACCTCATCTCTTACCCTACCTCTCTCCTCCTTTGCTATAGAAACTATCTTCTCTCCATGCAAGTGAACTTTTTTGGCCATATTCCATCTCCTTACTTGCTTGGTCATCCTTTAAGATTGGTGGAGCAATTAACTCCTATTCTTGGTTCCTTGAAAGAAGATAAACCTTGCATGTGGTACTCGTGGTGATTCTTGCTCATCCTTTACCTTGGATCTTGTTTACCTCTCCTTTATGGTGTTTTCCTTGGATCTTGTACCCCATCTTCTTCCCTTTTCTCTGCCTTAGACCATGTTTTGACATGGTGGTCGTTCTTGAGAGTAAACTCCTCCTTACAAGGGGACAGAGGCCATGTTTTGACAAGGTGACACCCAAGTGAGAGGAAGTTTCTTCTCTCTTTTCCCCCTTCTTTCATTTGGTTTGACCATGAGCTTCTTGCCCTATTTTCTTGGGCAATCCTTGACCTTGATTCCTTCTCTTTCTTTAGGTTCCTTTGTGACCAAGAGTGGAGCTTTTGGCAGAGCTTCATCCTTCCTTGGGATTGTGTGCTTGGAATTGCCTTTCTTGGAGCAATCTTCCCTAATGCGGGTGATATAACCCTCTACCATATCTATTGTTGCACTCTTTTATACATGCATGTTACTGATTTCTCCCTTTGAAAGTTTCCTTAACATATTAGTATATGATTCTAAATTCTAGAACTTAGTTGAGGTGAGAATCATTCTTGGTTGGGATGCAATCTGAAATCCTAATTTTGTACCCGATTATGGTGTTTGTAGTGTAATGATGGTTTCTTCCCTATCTCTTAACCTTGTCTTTGATCACATACATGATGAACAAGTGTCTTGATATTTTATGAGGCTAGGTTTCCATTTTTCTGGTGTCAAACATGGTTTCTCTTTCTTGTTTAAGGTCCCTTCAATGATGATCTCATGATGCAAGGTTTAGGATTTTGATGTTGGTTTCTGGGAGATGCTTTCCTCCTTGAGGGTGATGGTGTTCCTTGTTGATCTCTTCTGGTTTAGCTATGGTTTTCTTCTTTTTTTACCCTGGTTATCCTTGATTTGTTGATAGTCCTTTGTCTTGGTAGTATTTTGACCATGGGTGGTCATTACACCTTGATCTTTTGTGGTATCGATTGATATGATGGTTGGCCGTTTGATTGAGATACCTACCCTAAATTAGTTAGGACCCTTATTCTATTTCATAAGAGATATATGAAGTTGTGATGAAAGTGACCTTTACCCTTGTCACGGTCATGACATCACACCTATCTCTTTGTTGGGCAAGACCCATGGTTTTTTCAGTCGAGATGCCTTGGGTTGTATGGTTGAGACTGGTGTTCTTGAGGGTGATCGAAACTCTAACCCTAGAACGTTGTGACAGGTTGGTAGAAGGTTGAGGTGTCCAACCTAGGTTGAGATCACAACCATGATGTGTCACGGTAGTGACACCAAGGTTGGTCACAGATGAGACGTGCACATGAGGGGTGGTCGCGACCCATGTATGGTGGGTGGTTGCGACCCATGTGAAGTGGATGGTCATGAACCATGGGTGATGTATGGTTGTAACACATGGGTGATGTATGGTTGTGACACATAGGTGATGTATGGTTGTAATACATGGGTGATGTTTGGTTGAGACACATAACTAACACATGTTTGTAGTAATGAATGAACCGCGTGGGGCGAGGGAGTAGCCCAGGTGGTGTGGCTTGACAATCCCCAATGAAGGGACCCGGGTTCGACTCTAGGTGAAAACCCTCATGGTGCAATAAAGGCTCCATGTTACTGAGTGCACTACAGTGCCCCCAAGTACAATGATGGTTCCGGGGTTTACCCTTGGCTGGGTGGGGTCTAATAGTGGCCGATCCCAGGAGGGGGTCATTATAAAAAAAAACGAATTAACCGCGTGTGGTGATGTTTGGTTGGATGTCTAATCAACCTCATTGATGATCCATAACCCTACAATGTTCCAAGTATATGGGAGATGTCATACCTAGGGTTTAGTGTTTGAATATAACTATAAGACCCTAATTGGCTAAGCATAGAGCCTTAACCCTAATCTAGGGATAATCGAGTTGCTCCCTTAGAATGGCTATGATAATATGATTTTTCTCTTTTCTATTTATAAACTCCTAACCTTGAAGGTGAGATGAATTCTATGGCTTGTGTATGATGTGGTGATGATCATATGATATAGCATGGTTCTTATACACATTGATGAGGCATAATGTGGTGATGTTCATGTAGGGTTATGTGTTTGGGTCTGATGACCTAGTGATGGCTTAATGCTTATTTTGAGGTGATAGCCTTCAGTGATGTGTGAGGGATTTATGTCCCCAGTGATGTGACATTGATGTTAGCCTTGTGTATGGTAGTGTTGCAAGTATGATGTGGTGATAGTGCGACAAGTTCACACCTTATACATTTTATATCTTTTGGATTTGTAACATACCCTTATTCTTGGGAGTTTTTTATGGTTTTATACATTGTAACTTGATTGATGCTAAAAGTCACCCAATTGGCTAACTAATCAAGTGGAACCCTAATCTTGTAGGTGCCATGTACCATAGATCCTTTCCAAAGTCAGCTCTAATTGTTGGATTGGAGAAACGAGTATACTTGGAGCACATATTTTTGAATATATACGGGGGTGCAAGTCGAGGTATATCCTTGCATCCACAATTATAGGTTGTGTGGGATGGCTATGTGTGAGCCAATCTCCTTGTGATATGGATGACCATGTGTGAGCCAATCCTTCTTTTAAGAATGAACATGCATGCGCTTGTTCTTCTAGCATTGTTATCTATACCAATATGGGCTAGGTTTTTATATATGGATGTCCATACGTGAGTTGATCTTTCTGTTGACTATATGTCACTTTCTTTGTAGTTGACTCATATGTCTCTATGATGTTTTCTCTTGTACTGACCAAGAGGTGTGGAGATATTGTGGATTTTGACTCTTCTAGTTGACCTTGTATGGCACTGATTTTGACTTAGAAGTGGTCGGTTGGATTTGGGTGGTATGACTCAAACCCTCAGGGAAATAATAAAAGATGTAACACAATTGTGTACTATATCCTACTTAGGGTTAAATATGAATAACATTGGTTGAGCCCCTTGCCTTGTCTTTTTACCAATTTCTTGAATTATAAGAAGGTAAGAAAAGTCAATTGTGATACATCTTCTTTATATTCCTTATTAGAATATAACCTGATACACTATTCAGTGGTAGATGACTAGTCTTACTTAATCTACTTTACCTATTGTTTACATATTGTTTAACTGAATCTTCTCAACCTACTTAGTATGTTATCTGCTTCTTAGTATGCTATCTGCTGCTTAGTTATGTATGATTTAATAGACTTTGATAGAGAGTTATATCTCTCGTTGGGACGTTTGGTCTGACCCTGTGGGTTTCCACATCTTTTAGGTGGATGAGCACGAGGAAGTAGAGATCGAGTTGTTGGTGCTGAGCAGTAAGAGGACCAGAAGCTACTGAAGGTTGGATATGCTGCTTGTGTATAGAAGTAGAGTCCTATATGTCATCCATGTACACCCAGGTCCTTGGGGAGGTTTTTTTTGTATGTATGGATACGAGGTTTTGGCGTTATGTCCGCTATTGTATAGAAAGGGCATATATGTATATGAACATGTTATCATGTGTAACAGGATGTAGCTAGAGAGCCAGTGAACAATATCTTCTATAATATTTTGAGCAGGTGATATGAATACAAGCAACTGTTGTGGACTTATGTGCAATATGTTGCAACTTATATGGCTATATGGAAACAATTAAATTTCCTGTGCTTTATGGTAACCTAGATGGTTAGTTTTATGTCTACAATTTGGTTTTAAGTAATCTCGCTTGTGGTGCATTGGGGTGTCACAGTTGGACTTTGTCCAAAGCTTGTGAATTTATCAATGAGCATAACCAATATCAAACCATCCTCGAGTTTCCTTTTTCTAACACATCGAAGGAGAGACAATGAACCTATCTTAACCTTAAGATGGAAGTCTTATTATGATGAAGAATATTATGTAGTAGTTCTCTTTCTCACATGTGGGATACGTCCTCCATATATTCTCTCTCTACAATATTAAAGGTTTGTATAAGAATGTGAAAAAAATGAGATAATCAGACAGATCTTGAATATGAAATATTTACATGTCAACTCATTTTCCATGGGATTTATTCCTTCAGTGCTATGGTATCAATGTCGTCGTGGGGATGATGACAAGGACCATGTACTGAGGTTTATCTATGTTTTGGTAAAGAGATAAGATATGGTAAAATTCAAAATATGGAAGAAGTAATATGAACTTATAGTTTAATAACTTTGCTCCTAAATGACAGTATATGTATTTTACTATAACCAAGTAGGCCCTAAAAAGACATCAAATTATAAATTGATGAATTTAACTAAATACTCTTAGAAGCATTCCAATATGTTAGTTCCTTATGATAACCCTAGTTGTGGGATGATGATGGTTAGCTTGTTACAATATCATGCTTTTTCTGAATCATTATTATGAGAAATTTTAATTATGGATTGATGGCTTGTATTTAATATGCAAGTTGAAATGAATCATAGTGACAGGACAAATATTCCATGTGAATTACTTTCATCCCTTGCTTCTTTTTTTCTCGACCTTCTTTTTCTTCCTTAACGCCATGCCTTGTACAACATTAATCAAAATAAGTTCAACAAATGTTCTTTGTTTACAACCTATGTTACTCACTATGTAATCTCTAAACTTATCTCCTTTTTTCTTTACCTAGATAAGGTAATGCAACAACATATATATGATCTTCAACTACCTAATATTCTCAAATCCGTACAACAAAAAAATGTACTTATCATACTTATAGTTATAAAATATTACCATAAACTACATCATACCCTCTTTACAACTTGTCCATAATTATAAATTTTAAACTATAAATTACACCCTCCCTCTCTATTGCTCTTATAGATATAAATTGAACAATATGAGACTAAAGAACGTTCCCAAGTGGAGTCACTATAGGTGACTCACATGTGACTTGTAGGAGTCGTTGTTGGCTGCTGGACCTAGGAGAGGGGGTAATCACAACCCCCTCTCCCATAGGTTCTTTCAGCTCCTTCTCATACTGGATGGGGGATCTCTTCAATGAGTGATGTTTTGGCGTCACATGGACCTTTGTTGGCTAGTTGTTGCTACTAAGTATAGGATCTCATAGCGTCAACCATCTCCGTAGTTCTCGCCAACTTGGGCTAGGAACAATAGCTATTTTCTTAGAGAAGAGGACTTGGGGAAGGGACCTTGTTTCTGTCTCACCTATTGCCCCATCCTTCTACTTCAAAGTGGGAAGTCTTTTCTTCTTCTTCTTCAAATTTGTGAGGTTTCCTTCGCTTGATCGTAGGCCATCTACTACATGGAATCTTTATCAGTTTAGATCCTCATCTCACTTAGGCTTGCCATTAGTATTCCGTTTGCATTGCACTTTTGTTTAATTTTTGACTTTCCTTGTTTTTGTTTCCATACTTTGTGCTTCCTCTACCTGGTGCAGTTGAGTTTTTTGCTTCTCTCTCTTTTAGAGAGTTCCTTGATTCCTATATATCTTCTAGGATTCTAGTTTGCTTTTGTTATTCTGATGTATGGTTACACATGTAGAGGTTTTTGCTTTTAAAATATCAATCTCATTTCTTCCATCTACCCACAAAACATGTCCAAAATGAAGGTGTCTTTTGTGTGTGGCTGCTTTGATCATTTTGTTGTGATGATATGTATGCATGAGATTTACTATCTCCTCCGGATTTGAGTTTTTGTGATGTGTCAGATTTCAACATGGTTGTTGTATGCTCCTCTAGATATTTACATCTTTGTATAGACTAGGCATAAACCCGTGCTATGTAAGGATATACTACAATGAATAATTTATAGGTTAGTTTCAGAAAAGAAGATGCAAAAATATTTAAAATTTGTATATTACAAGGTCTTCTGATACATAGAGGGATCCATTTGTAATTTCAAAAAAATAATGGAGAAAATTGCATCCAATCCCTCCTCAGACTTTTTGTATAGTATATACGAGTCTCTATAAACAATATATAATTTTAAAAATTAAAGACAAAAGTGTACTATACCCACACACCCGTTTGTAATTTTAAAAAATAATGAAGAAAATTACATTGAACACCCTCACAGGATCTCTTATATAGTATATATGAGTCTCCTTAAACAATATATAATTTTAAAAATTAAAGATAAAATTGTAGTGTGCAAACATGGACCCATTTGTAATTTCAAAATAAAATAAAGAATTGCATGCGACCCCTCCGACTAGCTTCCTTTTATAGTATAGATGAGTTCTTTAAATAATATATACTTTTAAAAATTAAAAACAAAGTGTAGTGTACACACAAGGACCCATTTATAATTTCAAAAAATAAGGAGATAATTACATCCAACCCCCTTTGCGGGCTTTCTTATATAGTATAGATTCCATGAGAGGATTAATCGGTCATGTTCATGTCTCCACTCTTTACACCCTGGATGAGGAGTTGGTTGCAAACAAAGGACCAGACAATATCATCAGGATTTTGAGATCTCAATCCGGATTTGACTCTGTCTTTTATGTTATTTTGTTTGATACGCCAGGCGGAAAAACACAAGTTACGAGGCAAGTCTAATTTAATAAGTACTTACAATGGAATTGGGTTGCAAAAAAAAAGGATCGAATCCAGATAAATTAATCTAGATCTATCAACTAACCTGATTTGAATTTTGTAATCTGGATCTTGAACGAGGGGCTAAGAGACCGCAAAGTATATTTACATGATTAGGATGGAAACGAGATATGGTATATCGCAAAAGAAAAGTGTGACGCTTTTATGGAATTGGGAGGACGGAGACAAGGTGTGGGTTTAGGCCGCGTATGGCAAAGTGATTACATTGGATACAATGGTGGTGGAAGACCAAACCAACCGTGGTAGCTAAAAATGATATAACGTTTGGCAACACGATTGCATTCATCACCGGTGGTCATCACAGATAACTCATCGTAATAATTTCTCACGGTGAGAATGTGCGACCGTTAGAGTTTTTTCCAATTGCTCCAGACAGAAAACACAATGTAAAATGAAAATTGTGGACAACCTTATGCTTGGCAACGCGATTGGTAGCGATTGACCCGCTGCCCGTGGTTGCCTATCGCTGCCCTAACAATCCCCACCGCTTTATCAAACGAAACATGAAACACTAGATTAACAACCGGTAAACTTTTACATACTTTTCACACTCATATATGTGATTACCTAATTGAGATTATCCATCAAACCAATTTTATACAGTTGGTGCATGACCACGGTTAAAATAATTGCATTGCCAAATCAGAGCCTTAGTCGAGTAGAATAGTAGATTTGAACATTATGTATCCAATTTAGACGTGCATATGCTTCCGCTGCGTTTGTCTTTCACCTGCAGTCATACTATATACATTGGACATTTTTCAAACAAATCGTGCCATTATGGTTTTCTTTTCTTTAGAGAACTCGTGATGACGCATTGGTCCGGTAACCACACCCTCACGATCCCACTTTCCCAGGAAACTAAAACATCTAGCTATAGCTTGCCAAGCGGACGGACGCAAAGTATGAAAAAGACGCCGCATTAGCGGCTGGCAATGTCATCCAAGGAAAAGACCAATCGAATCTCATGCGTGAGAGCGCGTCTGAAAGCGAACGACCATGCATTCAACACACTCACCAAAAATCGAACTAACCACATACTGCCGGCCGGACGGCGGACGCCCATGCACCTCGCCGTATAGAGAAAGTGTTTGGCAAGCTTACTCATACGAGCCGTGTTGACTCTGCTACGGCCGGAGAGTGGATACGGATATGCCCTGGATAGATTCCCTCAAGAGCATCCACCCACCCCTTACGCATCTGGTTGTTAACCAACGCATGATGGGCAGCGCATGTAGCAGGTCGCAAAGCAATAGAAAAATTGACTGTCCCGGCTTAATCCACGCTGACATTACCAGCTTAACAGTCATGATATACAATATATGCGAGTCTTAGAAGTTGGAATGAAATGCTGTAGCAAGTCACTACGATACGTATCATCCGTCATCTACGACAGATGAAGAGGGATTGTCAACTGTCCACAGGATATTGGCACATGATATGTTGTGTTGGTACGTTTTCCTACCCACCGGGGAGGGCACGGAGTAACCCCGAAGACGCGTCTACCTATTTGTTTATGGAAACATGACCTATTGATAGGAAAATATATCTACACCGGTTACTTTTGTGGAAAATGGTTAGTAACTAGGTTGTTAAGATCATCTTCAATGACCACATGTCACCTTCGTTTTATATATGATTATAATTAGTGTTAATTATCTATGACATTTCATATATATAATATGTAATCATTTGATTAAAATTTCCTTGTAGCTTTCATCATATGCTTACACCGGCAGAACAACTCTCCCCCCAACTTCCGTTCCAATGTACATGATCAAGTATATGTGAATCGCTCAACAAAATGTATAACATGCAAGAGCATGTTTCTATCGACATCAACATGTATGCATATTGAAAAAATGCATATAACTTACACATCAATATGGCCTTTCGATCTGTCATGAATCAACTCCTTTCGAAGCTACCTTCCTCACTACAATGCGTATTTACCCACTGCAATGCACAAACGTGGCACACACACTATAATCCTCTCTTCCACTTGTGTCTACAGTTGTAAATGGATACAAGCAAAATTTATATATCTAGGCCTTCACGTCTGTATGTTTAAGTTAGACATCTATGGTCTAGGCTAATTCTAGGCGGTACCTACATCAAGTGGCTAAAAATATACCTTACTGAAGAAAACAAACATACATTTCACATCTCATGTGTTGATCATTAATTACATCATCTCTTCTTGATATACTAGATTTTGTCCTAATTTTTAGGATGGATTGGATTTTCAAAGTCTATGTTATTCTTTATCACCAAGCCAATAAATTTGATGTTATCACAAAATTTGGAATCTTTAATAGCATTTGGGAGAAGTGAAAGAAGCATAAATTTTCATTTTTGTGAACTAAAGACAAATCCCTTAATATATGAGGGAGATATAATCTATACAGTAGTGATAAGTTCTTTACAAAATTTGGTGGTGGTGAAGATTTCTCAATGCTTTTCCTGAGGACCACCCTGGGCTTCCTCCATAACATGAGAAGGAATTCTCAATATAACTTTCTTAGGCGACACTCAACTCTTTACATGATCATATAGAATGAAACCTACTAAGTTTACAGAAGTGCTTAAGAAATGACACCAACTTGTAGATAAGGGCTTCAATGTACCTAGTAGATCTACTTGAGGTGCATCTATCCCTTTTGTCACAAAGAAAGATGGACCTATGCAAATGTGCACATGTTACCATATCATCTTTCAAGTCACCCTTAAAGAAAATATTCCACCTTGAGTTAATGTCATATTTTGATGATATTTGAAGTGTCATGTGTTTTGCAGGATTTAAAGAAAAACATGCTATCATCAAAAAAATAATATAGAATGTGAATTTGCAAAATGACCTTCTAAATCAGATATGGACATTAAGTATGTTTAGTGATGTCCTTTATCTTAACCAATGCTCCTATAATGCATTATGAATCAAATTAATTGATTTTCTAGACTTTTGCATGATGAGTTTACAATACTATTCATTCATGACATTTTATTTATTCCAATATTGTTAATAAGAACAAAGAACGTCTCCTGAAAATCATTGTGTTTTGAAATCCTAGAAATTATATGGTAACTTAAATAGATGTAGATTTTGGATTGACCAAGTCATGTTTCTTAGTCTTGTTATATCTAGAGAAAACATATCTTTTGGTCGCTTCATTATTATATTCATTATTTATCAGAAAGATCCAATCAACCCATTTGAAATCTAAAGTTTTCATTTTTTGCCAAATATTACACATTTTTATCCCTAATTTTAGCAAGATAGGCTTCCTACAACCAAGTTCACAAAGGTGTTTACATGATTTATTACATTTTCCTATAGTTTCTAAGAATTCTATTATCACCCAATTTGAGCTCATGTGCTCAATCTACTATCTAGAAATGATGGATTTATGGTCTAGTATGAGTCGTCACGAATGAGTTTGGGTTGTGCCTTGATGCAAAATGGAAATTTAATTTCTAATGCATCTCAACCATCAAAGTCGAATGAGCTCAGTTGTAAGACTCCCGATGGGGAATTCATAATGATGTTTTATGCTTTTAAAATTTGGTTACATTACTTATATAGTACCACGTTGACGTGTTCACATATATAAAATATTGAATGTATCTTTTTACCCAAAAGGATCACAATCATGGAAAGTGGAGATAGCAAGAGTATGCCAAGGATAATTACTTCAACACATCTAAGAATTTAGGCAAAGCGAGCATTGTTGAGGACGTTATTAGCTAGAATATTTCTATGTGTTCATATATCATTGAGTAGAGATATTATAATCTGACTCCTTGGATGCTCCTAGAAAATGATGATAGAGTTCGATTGGTTACTCATTCTGGAATATCCTTCTGAACTCTTGACTAAATAGAGAAATAACATCTACTTTGGAAAATTGTCAAATCAATCAGTAAAACCAAACACATTTATTGATTGGAGGGGATGGAGCCTATGATATAAGCATCCCTATGGGTATCCAATGTGTCACAATTGAAGAGTTTCCTCTTATAAAAGGCACATGGGTTAACATATATTGTACAATTTTCCTTTTAATAAAATATGCTAGGATCTAGAAAGACATTTTAGTTGGATAGAAACAAACCATGAAGTTTTAGAAATTTTATCCAAGTGTCTCATCAAATATGTATTACTATACATCAATGATTTTGTGGTTTATTACAACCCTTACCAGTTTCTAAATGGAAATGCATAAATATCACCTAGAATGAATGGTGAGTTTACCCAAAATTAGGAAGAGGTTTGATGCAGTTTGCATTGCATTTGAACCATTGACCATGTATACATACTTATTACAATTGGAAATAACAACAAATGTTCAAATATTGTTAGAATAGTATATATAGCAAGATTAGGCAACTTCATGGAGTACCAATTTCTATTATTTTAGATCATGATCCATGGTTACTTCTCATTTTGTAGACTTGTTTAGGAAGAATAAAGACAAAATTACACTTCAATTAACTTATCAAGCACATACAAATAGATGATCATGATAAACTAGTAACATTCAGGTAGACCTTCTAAATGCTTCAGTTTGAGATTGTGGAGGTTGGGTATCATACCATCCATTAGCAAGGATTGGATATAATAGGAGATATTCCCCAAATGAAGATCCTATGGTACACCATGTAGATCATATTTTGACTAGAATGAAATTGGAAAGAGTCAATTATTAAAAGAAAAGGAATTATAAATGTATTCTAATAAAATATCCCTAGTAATATGAAGATTGAAGAGGTCCAGGGATCACTAGTAATCAAAAGTAAGTGGCTGCAAATCAGAACTAAAATTCAAGTCCAATGATCATGCTTATATAAAAATTAGGCCCATCTTAATTGTAGTCAATGATAAATGGAAGCTCAACTTCATAGTTTATTAGTCCCTTTGAAGTTGTCAAGTGCATTGGTGAATGTACATATAAAATTGTGTTGACTCCATAATAAAGTCACTAGTACATAAATTTCCTCTAGCGTAGGTTAAAATAACCCTAGAATGCCAGTTTCTTACTGACACCTAAGTGGACGACACTACAGTCACAGGTCTAAGACATCGGTAATTTGGGGGCGCACAAACTGACGATAGAGATCCAACCTCAGTTGTTGTGATAAAAGTAACAGACAACGTGAAGAGTCTGAGTCATCTCTTTAGGTATGACAACCAACGTTGTACTGTCATACCATATCACATTTGTACTGATAAAGGTTTCTGAGTCGTTAATTTCTACCGTAAACCGACGCCATTTTAGCAAGTAAGTCATCATTTATGTCAAGAAAAAGTGACGATTAAGTGATACAATGTCGGTTTATTCAATAAAATCAACGACTATGACCCTATAGATCGTGTTGTCCAATACAACCATTTTAAGGTAATCCTATTCAGACCTACAATGTTGGCTTTTTTGTAAAAATTGACGAATAAGTTTTTTTTAAATAGTAGGTATGCAGACCTGTTGTTTGGTTGTTCAGTAGTATGCAGAACCTATTGTTCAAAAAAATTGAAGGTTCCATCCAGTGTTCAGTTTAACAACAGGCCAACAAACCTGCAAAATCGACAATAAAAACACAATCTACCCTCATACAAGATCCATTCTCTAATTCCATTATCATCACATGTACAAACTTAATTTTATTCATTCATCTTCACATTCATTCACACACATGATACATCATTCACATATGCACCATTTTCATTCTCATGACATGTAGAAATGTAGTTTTCATAGTATTCATTTATCTTCACATTCACACACATGTATATATTCATCATTCAAATATGCACCAATAATTTACTCGCATCAAATTTAATCTTACAAGAAGTCATAAGAACCACATGTATATAGAAATAATGACATTAAAGTTTAGAAAACACATTCTTTATCCTAATCAAATTCAAAGTTCACATCCTTAAGGAAGGCTTGTGCCCATTATTCTCATATCTCATCTAGCTATTCTGTCGTATGGAGCTTTTTTTATTTCAAACACCTACAAAGAGAATGACATATATACTTAAAAAGTTTGATATTTTCATATTGTCAAATGAGACTATTTACTTATGATGATAAAGACTATATGTATGTATATATATATATATATATAACATTTTGTATGTACTTTATGTCTAGTGTCCCATATTTGACAATCATGTCCATATATCGCATCACGTATTATCCACATGCCCAATCATTATCGTGTACAAGGAACTATAAATTTCAACATACAAAATGTTAACAAATAAAAGTAAGCATGGTTGGCAACTTTTTTGATGAGGCTCGTATCATGGATTTTTGTACTATGGAGGCCCAAGTCAAGCTAGATTCTAACCCTTCTAATTCTGATATCCAACTTGAGGCTTTTAGTAAGAGGAAAGAGGTAGCACATGCTAGATTACATGAACAATCCCTATTCAGTTGAGGCTTTTAGTAAGAGGAAAGAGGCAGCACATGCTAGATTACATGAACAGTCCCTATTCAGGCAGAAGTCCAGATTTTCCTACTTAAGGGAAGGTGACTCTAATTCAAAAAAAATTACTCCTCAATGAAAGTGAGACATTCTATTAGTCATATTAAATCTCTTTCTATTAATGGGTCCATGTGCACGAATCCGAGTATTATCAAGGAACATATTGTTTCTTATTACTCTAATATCTTTAATAATGGCCATACTATCTGATTTAGATATGTTGAACAATCTGAACTTCCCTATGTTTGAATGATGTGGAAAAAACATCTTTAGGTAGATGTTTTTATGTGAATTACATTCTTGAGGTTATTAATGATCTAAATTTGGAAAAATGTCCTAGGCCAGATGGCATTAATGGTAAATTCTTCAAGACCTAATGGAGTATTATTTGTTGTGATGTGGAGGTCATATTCATTTTCTTCAATTCTGGAAGGCTCTTACTAGAAGACAATCTTACCTTTGTTACCCTCATTTCAAAAGTCAGGGATTCTAATGAGCTAAAAAACCTACAACCAATTTCTTTCTGTAACATCTTATATAAAGTTATTTCCAAATTGATAACTAGAAGACTTTAGGGTGTACTTTCTTCTTCAATTAGCTATAACTAGTATGCTTTTCTGAAAGGTTGGAGCATCAAAGATGTTGTTCTTCTGTCTAATGAGTTGATCCATTATTTTAATAAGAATTTTGCTAAACCTAAAATGTGCCTTAATATTGATATCTCTAATGCTTATTGATGGATAAATTGGACATTAGCATACCCTTCATTTTGATGATGACAAACGTTTCATTCTTGTGGATCTCATGTGCTACTTGAGTATTTTAGGGTTCAAAGGAATAAGGAAATTCTACCAAGTGGAAAGATGAAGATAAATGCAAATTGAAGATCAAATGTGCTTAATTGTATAAATGCTCTTGATTTTAATCAAATGTAAACACTAGTAAAAAGATATAATGTACAAGTACTTAGAGATCATGTAAATCAAGTGTTAGATCTTCCTTACCCACTTAAAACCCTGAGATAGATTTCTCTCAATAGTTAAAGTCATCCACACACATTGAAACACACACTTAGTAGGTGATTCTAAAGTTTAGAATAGGGATACCCTCAATCAAAGAAGTTGTCAACCGAGACACACTCGGTTGAAGTTCTTGTCGAACGAGAACCAACTCAGTCAAAATTGTGAGTACTGTTCAACAACTTACACAATTGTGCTCTAAATTAGCATACTATCAAAAATAACCTCGATCAAGTAAGCAACGGTCTAAAGCTTGCGACGGTTAGACTGAGTGGTTGGTAGTTGGGAGTAGGAAATAAACATTGAAACACTTTTTTCTCCAAACCCCTCTTCGAAGAAAAAGTTCGACCAAGACACATCTCAGTCAACAAGTTACTCAACCGAGATAGTTTCTGGATGTTCTTTTCAGCTCAAAACAATTATCCATTACAAGTCAATTAATGGATACCTAATGGCTAGTCAAGCACTAAGAACACTCTATAAACCCTCTAGAATGTCCCTAAGTACTTGCAAAACTTTCCTATAAATTGGAGGGGCCTTAGGACACCTAAAGTACACAACTACACTTGAGAATACATTTTAGTGAGCAACTAAGCAAGAACTACACTTACCATCTTGTTTTACTTGCTTCAATTTCGTTTCTTATAGATACAATCTCCTTGCCACCATATATAGCCTTCTCCATCTTAAGTGGATAAGAGATATATAAGCTTGATATAGGATCAATGTGTTGTACTCAATTGGATAAGTATTTTCTTTATTCCAATCTTTTTCTTGTATATTATATATTGTTCTGCTTGACTACTCCTAGGTTTGAAGGCTGTTGAAAGGAGGTTTCTTGCAACTACTTCTTGGTGGATAAGGCTGCTTCAAGGTGTGCTTGAGATTACTTCAAGGAAGGTTGCTTCAAGAGAGGTTGGAGCTACTTCTAAAGGAAGGCTATCTCCAGGTGGTGGAGCTACTTCAAGGAGGTGAAGGCTGCTCTAAGGACTTGAAGTTACTTCAAGAAGGCTACTTCAAGGAGGTTGAGGCTACTTCAAGTGAAGGCTAATTCATGGGTGTAGAAGGTGATTGTATTTTGTGTAACATCCTTGTGAGGTAATAAAATTAATCACTTTCAAAATCCCAATTGGGAACAATTGAGTAGTGGACTGACTACCTTTGATTTCAAAGGTAGGAACCACTCTACATCCAAGTGTCTTCCTTGTTTCCTCCTCCTTTTTTAGTTGAGTTCTTTAATTGTTTTAAATAATTTTAAAGTTCCAAAAAGCTCTATTCACCCCCTCTAGATCTTTCAATTGGTATCACAACAGGTCTTCAAGGAGCCGTAATAGGTCTGGAAGATTGGGGGACAACTTGTTGAGCAACCTCAACCTTGAAGGAACCTACGTGAGCCAGCCACCACCCTTTGATGGAAGCAACTACACTTAATGGAAGAGAAGGATGAAATTTTACTTCCAAGGGATAAGCTTGGACCTTTGGAGAAAGGTGTCTACACCCTATGTACTTCCAACGATGGAATATGCAACATGGGATCCAAATACGGTAAAACAGTTCAGTTAAATGCCAAAGTGGTAAGAATATTTTATTGTTCTATTTTAGTAAGTGAATTCAATATAATATCATCATGTGATGCAGCTTATGGCATATGGCATAAACTCTTCATAACACATGAAGTAACTATCCAAGTCAAAAATATCAAAATTAATATGCTTAAGCAAAAGTTTGAACAATTTCATATGCAATCTAATGAATCTATTGGGGAGATGTATTCAAGATTTTCTTCCATTGTTAACAACTGAAATGAATTGGGAAAATATATAAGTGAAGAAGATCAGGTGTCTAAAATCCTTAAATCTTTGCCTCCAAAATATAAGCCAAAGGTGACAGCCATTGAAGAAGCTGATGATGTCACCACGTTGAGGATGGAGCAGCGCATTGGTAATTTAGAAACTCATGAGGTCACTCTTGAAGAAGAAGAAAGACTGGAAGTCAAGCACAAGAAGGATGAAAGGAAGGACATTGCTTTTAAGGCAACAACCAAAGAAAGTATTGAAACAAGTGAAGAAGATAGTGAAGAGGAGGCACTCATTGTAAATGGTAAGCAATATGGAAGGTTTAAAACTAACAAAAAAATTTATGTTTCTTCCCTTAGGTGCTATGAATGTGGTAAGAAGGGACATATAAAAATGAGTGTCCCAAAGTCAAGAAGGGAAATAAATCTTCTCTCAAGAAGAAAGAGAAAGCATATAAAGTAGCTTGGGATGACTCAAGAGATGATAGAAAATGTGAAGAAGAAGTGGAATGGCTCATGACCAAAGAAGACACGATAAAATGTTTCATTGCAACAACAAATGAAGAAGAAAATGAGGTAAGTCTTCATGATTTATCTATAGAAGAGTTAGTCACTAGTATTGAATAATTACATGATAAATATGTTGATTGTAAAAAGAAATTAAAAAATCTTTCAAAAACCAATGAAGATTTGTAAGCTGAATTGAATTATCTTACTTTGGAAAAAAGAAAATCTTATGTCTAAAAAAGATACTTTGAAATCATCTATTAATGATTGCAATATTAAGTTACTTTCTCTAGAAACTAACAATAACTTTCTTTGCCAAGAAAATGTTGAATTACTTGCTAAGATAAATGATCTTCAAATTCAACCTATTCTATGTACTCATTCGGAATATGATGCTATTGTCAAAGAAAGAGATAGTTTGTTAACTAATCTAGATCAAGAAAAGTTGGACATTTAAAAGAGATTGGATGAACTTTCTAATTCAAAAGGATATTAGTAGCTTGAAAAATAAGGATAGATAAAATTCTAAAAGGCTCTTCTGGTCAAATTGGGAGGAGAGGACTAGGTTATGTTCCCAAAGAAAAATTCTATCAAAAACTTAGAACTAAAAGGACATAAGTACCCTAAACTAAAGTCATATATATGCCTAAAGAAAATCTAGATAAAAAGAGAAATGAAATTGTTTCTATTTGTTGTCATTACTATTTACGTCTTGGACATTATTCATTCTCTTTCCCATACAAGAAAAAGGATGTTGACTTGGTTTGGGTTCCAAAACCCCCAACTTAAAAATGTTTATCATAATAGTTGAGATTTGACCTAAGCTTCACATTGAAATTTATAGTCTTATCTCAACTGAATTGAGCTTGAACTTGCATATCTCTGTATATTTTGATTGCTTAATTATGTTATCCAAAATAATGGGACGATATGTTTACATTAGAAATGTTGAATTTACTGAAAGTGCACAAAAATTCATCTCGGTTGACCAAATGCTTGAATGAGAACTCTTCCGGTTGAAGAAAAGATTAACCAAAGGTAGTTCAGTCAACATTATTTTACTGGAAATTTTTTTCCAGTTGACAAATAGCTCGATCGAAAAGTCTTCCGGTCGTAGAAATGTTTGACCAAAGATAGTTATGTCAGAACTACTTATTGAAAATAAAATTATTCAATTGGAGTTAAACTTGTTGACCCAAATTTGTACTAAACTCTTCATATTAAATTGTTCCAAATAATTAAAATGATAAAATATTTATAGTAATACTCCTAACCAATTGGACCACTATATGGGACCAACATTTTCATACTTTGAGGGTTTGGGTGGTCTATTAAAGCAACTCTAAAAGGAAAATGAAACAAGTAGAGTTTCATAAACTTGGAGAAAAGGTAAAATTATTGAAGAAAATTTCAAAGGTAAAACTATTGGCATAAGTGATGCTGGTACAATTTTTAAATGTCCTATGTATCAAAGAACCATGTCATAAGTTCTACAACAATGGTTATGATTCACAGGAAATATCAAAGTTATTGATGAAGAAAATTGTAAACTTCTTAACATTATGAACATTAATTGCAAAAATAATTTGGCCATGGCTTAAAAAGATTGTTTACACCAGAAAATTGCTTTGAATCATTACCTAAAATTTTGTGATAAATATAAAATTTGACAAGCAGTAGTTAGACAAAATTGATCTTGTCACAAAAAGGTTTTATTTTGAAATAAAAATAAATGTTGATTATACACAACAAATCTTAGTCATATCCTAGAAGATTTGGACAAATGAGCCTACTAAAAACAACAAATACAATTCAGCTCCTAGACCTAAAAGTAAAACATTGGAACTATATGGACATGATTACGATTTATTGAGAAGAAATAGATTTAGATATGATTTATGAATCATTGGATAAACTTGACATCATTAAATGGATGTAAAACTGCATTAGACTGATTGGTCATTTATGCTAATAAAATAAAATGTTTCATAGTGGATCCATTGTAAGAATAAAGTTGCAAATCTATAGAAATGCCCCTCGGTCTAAAAGGAGTTCGACCGAGGGGTGCCCCAGCCAAAGTCATGGCCGAATGAAAATAATCCTGACAAAAATGCTTATTTGTAAATCAAATCATTCACTTGCACCCAACATTGGTATATTAAATCTATAAGTTGCTCATAATGTTAAATACTTATAATAAGAGAAATGTTTTTTTAAGAAACAAGATTGCCTATAAAAATTGCCTCACAATCTTACTTAATTTATTTATTTTAAAAGGTTATGATTTGAAATACCTTAGTATCTTTAAGCTCACTTTTGTTATGAGATCAAGGGGGATCTCACAAAATTCTTGAATATAATGTATATCTTGCTCTAAATTGAATTATCTACACCAATTAGAGCTTAACATCCCTTGTATTTGGTTAGAGATACATTTATTGATTCCACTATGAGCCAAAAGGAATCTCGTATCATTTTAGGGCTTAACATACCTTGAAAATGGTTGAGAAATTAGTAACATCATTGATCCCACCATGAGCCCAAAGGAATCTCATATCATTTTAGGGTTTAACATCCCTTCCAAATGATTGAGAAATTAAACTTGGGTTTTTAAATTATGGCTAAATTTGACATTCTTCTTAGCAAACAATTAAGAGGGACTAATCAATTAAGGGGGAGTCTTATTGACTTATGCATATGATTATATGGATATCTTTTTGAAATGACAAGGGGGGGATGAAAATAAAGCAAAATCAAGTAAAATCCCATCATAAGTCTTAATGATATATTGGCTTGACATTAATTGGTGCTCCATTGCCTCAAGATATGGATATCATGTTCCATATATCTTTAGGTATATTAGCACACATTTTAGGATACCAAAAGACTCTATTCATCTCAGGTACATCATAGGTATGAAACTCATTTTATTTCAAATATTTTGCTTATATTTTAGAATATTTGTCATCTTCAAAAGGGGGAGATTGTTTGCTAAATTAGACATTATCGTACCCTTTGTTTTGATGATGACAAACATTTCATTCTTGTGGATATAATATGCTACTTGAGTATTTTAGGGTTCAAAGGAATAAGGAATATCTACCAAGTGGGAAGATGAAAATAAATGCAAATTGAAGATAAAATATACTTATTTGTTTAAATGCTCATGATTGTAATTAAATGTAAACACTTGCACCAGAATTTAATGTACAAGTACTTAGACATCATGTAAATCAAGTGTTAGATCTTCCTTACCCACTTATAACCCTTACATATATTTCCCCCAATAGTAAAAGTCACCCACACACATTGAAACACACACGTAGTAGGTGATTCAAAAGTTTAGAACACGGACACCCTCAGTCGAATAAGTTATCGATCGAGATGCACTCGATCGAAGTTCTTATCGAATGAGAACCACCTCAGTTGAAATTGTGAGCACTATTCAACAACTTACACAATTGTGCTCTAAATTAGCATTCACTCAAAAATAACCTCGAACGAGTAAGCAATGGTCTAAAGCTTGCGACTGTTATACTGATTGGTTGGTAGTTGGGAGTTGGAAATAGACGTTGCAATAATTTTTGCTCCGAACCCCACTTCGGTCAAAGAAAAGTTCGACCGAGACACATCTCATTTGACAAGTTACTTGACCGAGATAGTTTTTGGGTTGTTGTTTTCAGCTCGAAACAATTAGCCTTTACAAGTCAATTAATAGATACCTAATGGCTAGTTAAGCACTAAAAACACTCTATAAACCCTATAGAGTGTCCCTAAGTTTTTGCAAACCATTTCGATAAATAGGAGAGGTTAGGACACCTAAATTACACAACTACACTTGAGAATGCACTCTAGTGAGCAACTAAGCAAGAAATACACTTGTCATCTTATTTTACTTGCTTCATTTTTGTGTCCTATACCTATAATCTCCTAGCCACCACATATAGCCTCGTCCATCTTAATTGGATAGGAGACCTATACGACTGATATAGGATCAAAGCATTGTACTCTATTAGATAAGTATTTTCTTTCTTACAATCTTTTTCTTCTATATTATATATTGTTCTCCTTGACTACTCCTAGGTTTGGAGGTTGTTGAAAGGAGGTTGCTTGAAGCTACTTCTTGGTGGAGAAGGTTGCTTTGATGTGTTCTTAAGATTACTTCAAGGAAGGCTACTTCAAGGGAGGTTGGAGCTACTTCTAAATGAATGCTATCTCAAGGTGGTGGAGCTACTTCAAGGAGGTGAAGGATGCTCCAAGGACATGAAGTTACTTCAAGAAGGATGCTTCAAGGAGGTTGAGGATACTTCAAGGAGAAGGCTAATTTAAGGGAGTAGAAGGGGATTGTATTTTGTGTAACATCCTTGCGAGGTAATAAAATTAATCACTTTTAAAATCCCAATTGGAGACAATTGGGTAGTAGACTGACTACCTTTGATTTTAAAGGTAGGAACCTTTCTACATCCAAGTGTATTCCTTGTTTCCTCCTCCTTATTTGGTTGAGCAATTTGATTGTTTTAATTAATTTTAAAGTTCCAAAAAGCTCTATTCACCCCACTAGATCTTTCACTTATCACTCTGTTTCTTGGGAGGCAATCTTTTGTATACTCAACTGTATGCATTTCCCTCAGTGTTCGATTATTTGGCTCAAGAAAATTTGTAACACCATCTCTTATGAAATTTTGGTTAATGGGGAAACCATAGAAGCTTTTAAACCCAGCAATGGAGTTAACTAAGGCGATCCTTTGGCACCATATATCTTTGCCATTGTTATGTAGGTTGTATCTATTATGTTTGATCAAGAAATTGAAGATGACAACCTTAGTTTGTTTAGAGTTTCTTCCAATTTTCCTATATCACATCTGATTTTTGCAAATGACCTGATGATATTTGTTGAAGCTAATGATCAGAGTACTCATGCTATTAGAAGTGTGATTGATAGATTGTTTGTTACTGCATGTCTAAAAATCAACATTGAAAAGAGTAGTGTGACTTTTAGTTGTGGAGCTAATAAGGTAAGAATTTGTGAAATTTTGGGCATTAACGTTGGTTTTTTACCTCAAAGATACTTTGGTATCCTCCTTTTCACTGCAAAGCTTACAAAAAATAATTACAATCCCCTATTGGATGAGATCAAAAGGAGATTAGATGGATGGAAAGAAAACCAGTTATCCCTGGTAGGTTGAGTTGAACTCCCTCTATCTACTCTCATGTTTGTTCATCACTATTGGTGTTCCAGTATCCCTTTGCCTTGTTCTGTATGTGATGGGATTGAAAGGTTGTGCCATAATTTCATTTGTGGGAGGTCTAAAAATAGGAACTGTGTCCATCTTATCAAATGGAATGATGTCACCAAGCCCAAGGTTGAAGGTGGTTTGTCTATCAAATGGATTATGGAGGTCATTCTAGATTCAGTCTTGTTGAATGTTGGAATATCACAATAAAAAATAGTATTTGGATTAAATGGGTCCATGAAATGTACTTAATCAAACACTCTTGCTAGTTTATTCTGATCAATAAATCTCACTCTTTGTTCTTCAATAGAGTTCTTAATGAAAGAATGGCTCTGAGAATGAATATTGTTTTGTGATTGGGGATGGTCATAACATTTCCATGTAGAATGACCCTTGGATTCATTGTTATGAATTTATGGTTGATGTATTGTGTAGACAAAGTATTATTTAGTTGGGGTTGAAGTCAAATTCAAAAGTTGGGAGTCTAATTAAAGAGGGAAGCTAGCTTTTTGAGAGACCTAAGTTACATAGTCGTCTTATTGACTTGTTGGATGAGCTAACTAAGCCTAGAGGCTACTGTGATGATATTCTCTTTGATGGTAAATCTTATGTAAATTTGAGAGATTCCTAGAATTGTATTAGATCTAAGAACATCCTTTCTTCATACTTTAATGAATTTGGAGTTTCAAATTCCTTAGAAGATTCCAGGTTCTTGGTTGGAAATCGGGCCATAACAGTCTTCTTACGTCTTACATTAAAAGGTTTGGTAATAGTCTGGCTTCTTTTTGTTTTCTTTGCAAATGTAGTAAGGAGGAGGTGGATCATATCTGCTTTTGTTGTACTTATTATTCAAACATCTGGAGAATGGCCAGTGATTTCTTTGACAGTCATGTACCCTTGACTACTGTGGATTTATGCAATTTTCAAAGCGGGAAGCAGCTGATGGTGAGTACTTGCATCATGCACTGGTTGTGGAATGAACGAGAATGAAAGACAATTATGGCTATTATTCAGAATGATATCAATCTTTTCTTTGGTTAGCTTGTTATCTAAGGGTTTTGTGTTTGGCATGTTCTTTGTTTTTTTGTTCTGCTGGTTGGAAAGGTTTGTGATGTTTTTCTCCCATTTTCATTTTGATACCCTTAGACAGTACATATGAGGTTTGTCTCATATTTGTACATAACACTTGTGTACACTCAAAATTTCATAAATAGAAACAAAGAGTTGGGTTCATCAAAAAAAGATAAGCATAGTTGTCAGAAATATATATTGGAGTCAGAAAAGTACATCAACATTCTACCAAAATATCGCTTTATTTTTCTAATCAACCTTTACTCCAGCCATTTTGAAATCTTTTATATCCCAATACATTAATGTAACACATTAAATTTCATTAGTAATAATCATGTAATAAGATATGTTAACAGATATAAATCTAAAAAGTTACTCACGTGATAATGCCTTTTTCGTTTCGTGTCCTTGGTGTGCCAGGATACCTTCTATTTTTTCCTTCTGACTTATCACTCCGGCCACGCACATCTACACTTCGGTGGTCTACCACCATTCCAGCAGCAGTTCATCCGGTGCCCTATCACCTGCTTGAGTCTGGAGATGCCACCCCGCATGGCCTGGCAGTGGCGCTGCCATCATCAAGAGACGACGGCAGATGCAGATCCCAGGCGAGCAGAGTTGCGCTGGTATCCCACAGGAACCAATCGGCGATGGGCGGCATCGAGTAGGAGAGGAAGTAGAGGAGATCGTTGCTCACCAGAGAGAGAGAGGGCGGTGGAAGCAATAGGCCATCGGCCATCAACCCCTGGTTCACGGCGCCGGAAGGGCTGCTCAACAAAAGACGGGTCACCGAGACCGTTGAGAAGTAACGGAGTCATGGATCATCACGGAGGGGCAACGACAGGCTGTTGGCACCATTTTGGGTGAGGATAGAGGAAGATGGACTGGCGGAGCCTCACTGGAGAAGTAGGTAGGCAGCCTCCAGTTCTGGACATCGGAGTACCAATCTCCTCTTCGCCGTCGCGGGTCGCATGCGAGGAAGAAAGAGGTGGCCCTGACCCGCCTGGGCCAAAACCGGTCCTTTGAGTCAGCCTTCCACTTACACGAATTAAACTGGCCACATGGTGCAATCAAAAGTGGCAATATGATGTGGATCAACGGTCCAAACAAATCCCATGAAGGTAAATAGCTTCTAAATGTTAGAAAATATCCTAATCTTGCATAATACCTAGAAAATAGCTCCCATGGCCAATAAATTCCTAAAAAATACCCCCAGACTCAGAAAGGTATCCTCTACACTAATGGACCATTAGATTAGACTTTTTGAAGAACAACTGATGATGATATTAATGTAGATGATTTAAAGTCCATTAGTTGAAATAAATAGTATCCAGGTGATATTAATTCTTAGAAAATTTTAGTAGAACTTTAATAACACTGGAAACCCACTCGTGAACTCTGATCTGGGTTTTAATGATCTATGTTAGGCCTTTTCTCATTAATGCCTAAATTACGTGTTTGATCCTCATATTAATTATAGATAATAGATAAGGAATTAGAAAAATATGAAATTCGTACCAGACCTTAATAATGACATATAGATCAGACTAAAAATATTAGACACCATCCTAACATCACATTGACCTAGGTTTGACCAAAACCCTAGCTTGGACCTAAATAATCAAGACTAATGATGTTCTTTTATTAATGATGATTAATTTCTTTAAATCAGGTGTTGACCAGATTATCTAGATGATCCTGGATGTGATAAGAACTTCTGAACTCAGGTATGTGGATATAATTATATGACTAGATTTTGCTAGATGTTAACTATATGTACTTGCTTGCATGTATTTGAAGTACATTGTTGGGTGTAGATCTATATGTATTGTCATTTCCGCCTTAAACAATAAGCACACTAAGGAAAGAAAATGGAATGTAGTTACTAATGGTTCATTAATCTCCCTATTATAGAGGGAAAGTATTAATGTTGACTAGCACCTCCCTAATGGTACCAGGTACACAGGGAGATCCCTAATGGTACAAGGCACGCAGGGATAGGGCCCAATATTTATGTTTGTGCTAAGCCCACCATAGTAATACATGTCCATTGAAATATGGCTAATAACTTGGGATTAACTGATTCTCTGCCTTAAATAATGTTTCCTTTCTCTTTCTTCAATTTCGAGTATTTTATATTCCAGCATAGTATAGCTTTTAATTCCACGTACCAACTTTTGTTGATGTTTTTGTTTCTCGTATTTTCTAGGTCCAGAGCTAGAATGTGATAAAGGATTAGGATGTGAACAAGTTGTACAGGTTGTACCTATTGTCTAAGATCATGTTAGCATACATGTTCAGACTTGTAGAATTTTCTATTCAATATGTAAATGTAAATCATTTTGTAATAATTCATATTGTATAAATATGCATGTTTAATGTTGAGAAATGTTATGGTTGTATGTTCATGTATGCGTATTATGCTTCCGCATCGCTTTCTGATATGATTGGATGATATTTTTGGATTCTGACTTCTCATTCCCAATAGGGTTTGGAGAAATCAAAATCCGGGGATGTCAGAGTTGGTATCAGAGCATGAACAAAAGCTACACCTAACAATTACTCACCATTATATATATAACAAAGTCCTCACCTTTCACCTTAAACCCTAGAAACTTAGTAAGTTGTTATGTAGGAATAAGGTTTGACGTAGCCTCTAAGTTAGAACCTAGATGTTCGAGAACTAGGTTTAGACAAGTGTGAGAAACCCTTTCCATATAGAGCTCATATGTATTGTATAGCTACACTAGTCTACATCTCGTTCTCACCATTTCACTAGGTGGCATAGCACTAGACTATCTTCTGTGTGTGGGACACTCGATTTTGCTGATTTGGTTTTGTTTTCCAATCGGCTCGAGCCTCGATAGTTTTCTCTGACGTCCGTCTTCTCAGAGAAAAACTATATAATATTATATTATATATATGTAAATATAAAAATGTCTCCCTCACACTGGAGAGTAGTTAGTGTTCATGCAATCTAAGTGAAAGGGAGTGACATCAGTCTAGAAGAGAGAATCAATCTAGATTAGATGTCTAGAGCCTCATAAGGTTATGTGATAGATAGATAGACAAAAGAAAGATGAAGGAAATAAGTATATATAATCTTACCTAAGTTGATCTATGATGGTATAAATTTCCTTATTAAGATTTGAGTTATATATGAACTGAATCCACTCTTGGGAGGATCTATGCTAAGTCGTGATGATGAAAGTATATTCCCTTTTTCCTATTCAAGATAAGCTTAGTTAAGATAGAGATGAATGTGCATGAGCCTCAAGCTCTTATACAAGGAGGATGTCTAGTGGTAGGATGAGATATGTGGTGAACTCTAGAGAGAGTAAGACCCACAGGGAGAAGTTCATAGGATCTAGCCTCCAATATATGAGATATGTGTTTAAAAAAAAATCCTACACTAGATTACTCTTGAATGTTGAGTTGAGTCCTTATGCATGATTCAAATCTATATGTGAGAATTGGGTAAAATAAAAGGATGGGTAGATGACCCATATGATAGAGTCAATCCTTTGGCTGAGTTAGGTCCTAGCTAGAGTGACATATTTTGAGAATATCATCATTAGTTGCAAGTGAGGTAATATATGAACTCTAGTTATGAGAGTATGATGCTTTGTGCAAAAGATACTCAACATACATGTTCTCCCTTCTTCTTCTTCTCCTTCTTAATATACGATGATAGAAACCTCACTTGAGCTATATATATTATTTATATATGAGTAGTCACTCGTATAAGCTTGACCTATTCTATATTCCCCCTATATCATACATGTAGTACCAAAGATTGAAATCATGATAAGTTTGACTTTAAATTATTCTCTTCCCCTTCATATGAAACATGAAAGATATGATGCTGAGATCATGGGAAAAACTTAGTATATTCTCTTTTTTTTCCTTCACATAATACATGTAAGACAAAAAAAAATTTGAACTCATAAACTTGATATAAAGATATTTTTTGATCATAGGGTATATGATCAGAAATATAGCTCGTAACTTTGATCCTTCTCAATGTATCCTTCTAAGTTGAGTATGAATATCACACCATAGGGTGAAACCCTAATGGTCAAGCATGTGACGTAAGCCCTTCTTATGTAGAAAAAAAATCCTAATTTCAGGATGAAGATAAATCTCCTCTAGTGCTGAAATCATTGTATGATATTGATCATAAAACATATTAATGATGTTAGATTTGAACGATCTAAATGTCATGGCATATAAATGAATTCCTCTTGAACTTTAAAAGTATGAACAAAACTCGAATCCTTAGGGGTGATGTAATCCTAAGATATCATAATGTCATGCTATGGCTAAGACATCAAGTGATGCTTCCATATATATAAGGTGGGGTGGACACACCCAAGAATCTCTAGACCCTAAGCTGACAACTTAGAGTGCATGCAATTATGATGGTCTTAGAATCTAAGAATGATGAAGTATATGAAGTTGAACTCCTAAATAGCCTTTTAAGTATGAGATTAGTTGAACTTCGAGGACGAAATTCCAAATAAGGTGGGGTGAATGTGATGACCCTGAATTTTAGGTTTCTAAAACCTAAGGTAGCATTTGAGGACCATGAAATCTAAGTTGATGGTTGATACCAAATTGATGAATTGGCTATCCAATGATGAACTCAAAACACAACTAGGGGTTGATTGTAGATATGATGTATAATTTTGACATCTAATTGACTTCAATTGGGATGGAAGACTTTTGCTAACTAATTAAATGTTTATGAGATTAAACATCCATCTAGTGATATGTTTGGATTTGAATATTATATAGAGAAGTATTAGATATAGATAACGACCATACTAATTGGATTGGACTTGTTTGATGAAGAATTGAGGATTTTTTTATCTGTATTCAAGGTTTTCACAACTATTTCTAAGTTTATGGATGAATTATTTGATAGCACAATCAAGAATTGTGGTATCAAACTTGTCGAGAAATTAGATTACTTTCAAAGGAGCCAATGCTTACATTTTTATATCATATGGCTGAGCTACATGAAAGATACCTAGACTTGAATATTGTAGATCGAATGCTTGAAGTATGATTGATTTATACGAGTCTTTTTACCATACTACAAACCAAGACACAATTATTGTAGACGTCTATTAACTGAAGTTGTGGGGACATGCTATGATTTTAGAGGAGGTTGAACCATCTTGACCTCGTCTTCCACCTCCGCAAAGAAGGGAGCATCTAAACACTCCAACAGGAAATATCTGTAACGAGACTCACCCAAAAACTCGGATCTAATCGTAAGTTCCAATTATTGAAAAACTGCAGTCCTCAACCCTGCCTTATCCCTCAGCTATCACAGGCCCAGATATCATCTCCTGTCATGGCAGTATACCAAGCTTCATACCATCTTCCTTGTCCTTGGTGTGCCAGGATACCTTCTATTTTTTCCTTCTGACTTGTCACTCCGGCCATGCACATCTACACTTCGGTGGTCTACCACCATTCCAGCAGCAGTTCATCTGGCACCCTATCACCTGCTTGAGGCCGGAGATGCCACCCCGCCCGGCCTGGAAGTGGCGCTGCCATCATCAGGAGATGACGACAGATGCAGATCCCAGGCGAGCAGAGCTGCACTGGTATCCCACAGGAACCAATCGGCGATGGGCGGCATCGAGTAGGAGAGGAAGTAGAGGAGATCGTTTCTCACTGAAGAGAGAGAGGGTGGTGGAAGCAATAGGCCATCGGCCATCGACCCCTGGTTCACGGTGCCGGAAGGGCTGCTCAGCAAAAGATGGGTCACCGAGACCGTTGAGAAGTAACGAAGTCATGGAGCGTCACGGAGGGGCAACGACAGGCTGTTGGCACCATTTTGGGTGAGGATAGAGGAATACGGACTGGCGGAGCCTCACTGGAGAGGTAGGTAGGCGGCCTCCAGTTCTGGACATCGGAGTACCAATCTCCTCTGTGACGTCGCGGCACGTGCGAGGAAGAAAGAGGTGGCCCTGACCGGCCTGGGCCAAAACCGGTCCTTTGAGTCAGCCTTCCACTTGCACGAATTAAACTAGACACATGGTGCAATCAGAAGTGGCAACATGATGTGGATCAACGGTCCAAACAAATCCCATGAAGGTAAATAGCTTATCAATCTTAGAAAATATCTTAATCTTGCATAATACCTAGAAAATAGCTCCCATGTCCAATAAATTCCCAAAAAATACCCCCAGACTCAGAAAGGTATCCTCTACACTACTGGACCCTTAGATCAGACTTTTTGAAGAACAACTGATGATGATATTAATGTAGATGATTTAAATTCCATTAGTTGAAATAAATAGTATCCAAGTGATATTAATTCTTAGATAATTTTAGTAGAACTTTAATAACACTAGAAACCAACTCGTGAACTCTGATCTGGGTTTTCATGATCTATGTTAGGCCTTTTCTCATTAATGCCTAAATTACATGTTTAATCCTCATATTAATTATAGATAATAGATAAGGCATCAGAAAAATATGAAATTCGTACCAGACCTTAATAATGACATATAGATCAGACTAAAAATATTAGACACCATACTAACATCACATTGACCTAGGTTTGACCAAAACCCTAGCTTGGACCTAAATAATCAAGACTAATGATGTTCTTTTATTAATGATGATTAATTTCTTTAAATCAGGTGTTGACCAAATTATCTAGATGATCATGGATGTGATAAGAACCTCTGAACTCAGGTATGTGGATATAATTATATGACTAGATTTTGCTGGATGTTAACTATATGTACTTGCTTGCATGTATTTGAAGTACATTGTTGGATGTAGATCTATATGTATTGTCATTTCCGCCTTAAACAATAAGCACACTAAGGAAAGAAAATGGAATGTAGTTACTAATGGTTCATTAATCTCCCTATTAGAGAGGGAAAGTATTAATGTTGACTAGCACCTCCCTAATGGTACAAGGTACGTAGGGAGATCCCTAATGGTACAAGGTACGCAGGGATAGGGCCCAATATTTATGTTTGTGCTAAGCCCACCATAGTAATACATGTCCATTGAAATATGGCTAATAACTTGGGATTAACTGATTCTCTGCCTTAAATAATGTTTCCTTTCTCTTTCTTCAATTTCGAGTATTTTATATTCCATCATAGTATAGCTTTTAATTCCACGTACCAACTTTTGTTGATGTTTTTGTTTCTCGTATTTTGTAGGTCCAGAGCTAGAATGGGATAAAGGATTAGGATGTGAGCAAGTTGTATAGGTTGTACCTATTGTCTAAGATCCTATTAGCATACATGTTCAGACTTGTAGAATTTTCTATTCAATATGTAAATGTAAATCATTTTGTAATAATTCATATTGTATAAATATGCATGTTTAATGTTGAGAAATGTTATGGTTGTATGTTCATGTATGCGTATTATGCTTCCGCATCGCTTTCTGATATGATTGGATGATGTTTTTGGATTCTGACTTCTCATTCCCAATAGGGTTTGGAGAAATCAAAATTCGGGGACGTCACAGTTGGTATCAGAGCATGAACAATAGCTACACCTAACAATTGCTCACCATTATATCTATAACAAATTCCTCACCTTTCACCTTAAACCCTAGAAACTTCATAAGTTGTTATGTAGGAATAAGGTTTGACTTAGCCTCTAAGTTAGAACCTAGATGTTCGAGAACTAGGTTTAGACAAGTGTGAGAAACCCTTTCCATATAGAGCTCATATGTATTGGGTAGATACACTAGTCTACATCTCATTCTCACCATTTCACTAGGTGGCATAGCACTATACTATCTTTTGTGTGTGGGACACTCGATTTTGCTGATTTGGTTTTGTTTTCCAATCGGCTCGAGCCTCGATAGTTTTCTCTGACGTCCGTCTTCTCGGAGAAAAACTATATAATATTATATTATATATATGTAAATATAAAAATGTGTCCCTCACACTGGAGAGTAGTTAGTGTTCATGCAATCTAAGTGAAAGGGAGTGAAATCAGTCTAGAAGAGAGAATAGATCTATATTAGATGTCTAGAGCCTCATAAGGTTATGTGATAGATAGATAGACAAAAGAAAGATGAAGGAAATAAGCATATAGAATCTTACCTAAGTTGATCTATGATGGTATAAATTTCCTTATTAAGATTTGAGTTATATATGAAGTGAATCCACTCTTGGGAGGATCTATGCTAAGTCGTGATGATGAAAGTATATTCCCTTTTTCCTATTCAAGATAAGCTTAGTTAAGATAGAGATGAATGTGCATGAGCCTCAAGCTCTTATACAAGGAGGATGTCTAGTGGTAGGATGATATATGTGGTGAACTCCAGAGAGAGTAAGACCCACAGGGAGAAGGTCATAGGATCTAGCCTCCAATATATGAGATATGTGTTTAAAAAAAATCCTACAATAGATTACTCTTGAATGTTGAGTTGAGTCCTTATGCATGATTCAAATCTATATGTGAGAATTGGGTAAAATAAAAGGATGGGTAGATGACCCATATGATAGAGTCAATCCTTTGGCTGAGTTAGGTCCTAGCTAGAGTGACATATTTTGAGAATATCATCATTAGTTGCAAGTGAGGTAATATATGAACTCTAGTTATGAGAGTATGATGCTTTGTGCAAAAGATACTCAACATACATGTTCTCCCTTCTTCTTCTTCTTCTCCTTCTTAATATACGATGATAGAAACCTCACTTGAGCTATATAGATGATTTATATATGAGGAGTCACTCGTATAAGCTTGACCTATTCTATATTCCCCCTATATCATACATGTAGTACCAAAGATTGAAATCATGATAAGTTTGACTTTAAATTATTCTCTTCCCCTTCATATGAAACATGAAAGATATGATGCTGAGATCATGGGATAAACTTAGTATATTCTCTTTTTTTTCCCTTCACATAATACATGTAAGACAAAAAAAATTTGAACTCATAAACTTGATATAAATATATTTTTGGATCATAGGGTATATGATCAGAAATATAGCTCATAACTTTGATCCTTCTCAATGTATCCTTCTAAGTTGAGTATGAATATCACACCATAGGGTGAAACCCTAATGGTCAAGCATGTGAAGTAAGCCCTTGTTATGTAGAAAAAAAATCCTAATTTCAAGGATGAAGATAAATCTCCTCTAGTGCTGAAATCATTGTATGATATTGATCATAAAACATATTAATGATGTTAGATTTGAATGATCTAAATGTCATGGCATATAAATGAATTCCTCTTGAACTTTAAAAGTATGAACAAAACTTGAATCCTTAGGGGTGATGTAATCCTAAGATATCATAATGTCATGTTATGGCTAAGACATCAAGTGATGCTTCCATATATATAAGGTGGGGTGGACACACCCAAGAATCTCTAGACCCTAAGATGACAACTTAGAGTGAATGCAATTATGATGGTCTTAGAATCTAAGAAATGATGAAGTATATGAAGTTGAACTCCTAAATAGCCTTTTAAGTATGAGATTAGTTGAATTTCAAGGACGAAATTCCAAATAAGGTGGGGTGAATGTGATGACCCTGAATTTCAGGTTTCTGAAACCTAAGGTAGCATTTGAGGACCATGAAATCTAAGTTGATGGTTGATACCAAATTGATGAATTGGCTATCCAATGATGAACTCAAAACAAAACTAGGGGTTGATTGGAGATATGATGTATAATTTTGACATCTAATTGACTTCAATTGGGATGGAAGACTTTTGCTAACTAATTAAATGTTTATGAGATTAAACATCCATCTAGTGATATGTTTGGATTTGAATATTATATAGTGAAGTTTTAGATATAGATAACGACCATACTAATTGGATTGGACTTGTTTGATGAAGAATTGAGGATTGATTGATCTGTATTCAAGGTTTTCACAACTATTTCTAAGTTTATGGATGAATTATTTGATAGCACAATCAAGAATTGTGGTATCAAACTTGTCGAGAAATTAGATTACTTTCAAAGGAGCCAATGCTTACATTTTTATATCATATGGCTGAGCTACTTGAAAGATACCTAGACTTCAATATTGTAGATCGAATGCTTGAAGTATGATTGATTTATACGAGTCTTTTTACCATACTACAAACCAAGCCACAATTATTGTAGACGTCTATTAACTGAAGTTGCGGGGACATGCTATGATTTTAGAGGAGGTTGAACCATCTTGACCTCGTCTTCCACCTCTACAAAGAAGGGAGCATCTAAACACTCCAAAAGGAAATATCTGTAACGAGACTCACCCAAAAACTCAGATCTAATCGTAAGTTCCAATTATTGAAAAACTGTAGTCCTCAACCCTGCCTTCTCCCTCAGCTATGGCAGGCCCAGATATCATCTCCTGTCATGGCAGTATACCAAGCTTCATACCATCTTCCTTGTCCTTGGTGTGCTAGGATACCTTCTATTTTTTCCTTCTGACTTGTCACTCTGGCCACACATGTCTACACTTCGGTGGTCTACCACCATTCCAGCAGCAGTTCATCTGGTGCCCTATCACCTGCTTGAGTCCGGAGATGCCACCCCGCCCGACCTGGCAGTGGCGCTGCCATCATCAGGAGACGAAGGCAGATGCAGATCCCAGGCGAGCAGAGCTGCGCTGGTATCCCACAGGAACCATTCAGCGATGGGCGATATCGAGTAGGAGAGGAAGTAGAGGAGATCATTGCTCACTGGAGAGAGAGAGGGTGGTGGAAGCAATAGGCCATCGGCCATCGACCCCTGGTTCACGGTGCCGGAAGGGCTGCTCAGCAAAAGAAGGGTCACCGAGACCGTTTAGAAGTAACAGAGTCATGGAGCGTCACGGAGGGGCGACGACAGGCTGTTGGCACCATTTTAGGTGAGGATAGAGGAGGACGGACTGGCGGAGCCTCGCTGGAGAGGTAGGTAGGCGGCCTCCAGTTCCGGACATCGGAGTACCAATCTCCTATGCGCCGTCGCGGGTCGCGTGCGAGGAAGAAAGAGGTGGCCCTGACCGGCCTGGGCCAAAACCGGTCCTTTGAGTCAGCCTTCCACTTGCACGAACTAAACTGATCACATGGTGCAATCAAAAGTGGCAACATGATGTGGATCAACGGTCCAAACAAATCCCATGAAGGTAAATAGCTTCTAAATCTTAGAAAATATCCTAATCTTGCATAATACCTAGAAAATAGCTCCCATGGCCAATAAATTCCCGAAAAATACCCCCAGACTCAGAAAGGTATCGTCTACACTATTGGACCCTTAGATCAGACTTTTTGAAGAACAACTGATGATGATATTGATGTAGGTGATTTGAAGTCCATTAGTTGCAATAAATAGTATCCAGGTGATATTAATTCTTAGAAAATGTTAGTAGAACTTTAATAACACTGGAAACCCACTCGTGAACTCTGATCTGGGTTTTAATGATCTATGTTAGGCCTTTTCTCATTAATGCCTAAATTACATGTTTCATCCTCATATTAATTATAGATAATAGATAAGGCATCAGAAAAATATGAAATTTGTACCAGACCTTAATAATGACATATAGATCAGACTAAAAATATTAGACACCATCCTAACATCACAATGACCTAGGTTTGACCAAAACCCTAGCTTGGACCTAAATAATCAAGACTAATGATGTTCTTTTATTAATGATGATCAATTTCTTTAAATCAGGTGTTGACCAGATTATCTAGATGATCATGGATGTGATAAGAACCTCTGAACTCAGGTATGTGGATATAATTATATGACTAGATTTTACTGGATGTTAACTATATGTACTTGCTTGCATGTATTTGAAGTACATTGTTTGATGTAGATCTATATGTATTGTCATTTCTGCATTAAACAATAAGCACACTAAGGAAAGAAAATGGAATGTAGTTACTGATGGCTCATTAATCTCCCTATTAGAGAGGGAAAATATTAATGTTGACTAGCACCTCCCTAATGGTACAAGGTACGCAGGGAGATCCCTAATGGTACAAGGTACGCAGGGATAGGGCCCAATATTTATGTTTGTACTAAGTCCACCATAGTAATGCATGTCCATTGAAATATGGCTAATAACGTGGGATTAACTGATTCTCTGCCTTAAATAATGTTTCCTTTCTCTTTCTTCAATTTCGAGTATTTTATATTCCAGCATAGTATAGCTTTTAATTCCACGTACCAACTTTTGTTGATGTTTTTGTTTCTCGTATTTTCTAGGTCCAGAGCTAGAATGGGATAAAGGATTAGGATGTGATCAAGTTGAACAGGTTGTACCTATTGTCTAAGATCCTGTTAGCACACATGTTCAGACTTGTAGAATTTTCTATTCAATATGTAAATGTAAATCATTTTGTAATAATTCATATTGTATAAATATTCATGTTGAATGTTGAGAAATGTTATGGTTGTATGTTCATGTATGTGTATTATGCTTCCGCATCGCTTTCTGATATGATTGTATGACATTTTTGGATTCTGACTTCTCATTCCCAATAGGGTTTGGAGAAATCAAAATCCGGGGACATCACACACACTCTTTTTCTCTTTACCAAAATATTTAAATGCAGTAGAGTAGTATGGTAACAGATGTAGGGTCTTTAACTACATGACTAATCAATGATGGAACTAGAAATACCCCACGAGGCAGTGTGAACTTTGTACACACCATGTGTAAGTAGCTATAAAAGTATATCATGTATGTATTAATATATAATAAAACAGATCAACATATAAACCTCTCCACAACATCTTGCAAAAATATACTAGTATCATGAGGATAACCTGCAATTTCCTCCTTACTATGGACCATAGTAGGTGATCCTTCTTAAAAGTTTCCTATCCGTACTGCCAACCCTCTATAATTATGACCTAGCAAGTCAAATAGGTCCTTTACAAGCCAACCAGGTAATTGAGGAGGAAATGGCGGTGGAGGACAAACTGTAGAGGGTTTCTTAGGTGATGTGTCCTACATATATATATATATATATATATATATTCTCATATCAATTGTCATGTATATATAGATACAGACGCAATATAAATTTAGCATACATCGGTATATAAAACTTCTATTTAGGGCCACACAACCACTCTTCCTTCTGCCTCACCTATCATCGCGTGCTTGGGTTGGTCATATGGTTGTGTAGTTTGCTTCCAGGGGTTGGAGATAAGTCTCGACATCACATGAAGTGCACCGGTGGGCAACAAAGAGGCCACAAATCCTGTCACATTCAAGGTGTGGGTAAGTCTTGCCCAGTGCAATGACATATCCTTGTAATAAAAAATGGCACGGCCTCAACCCCTACAATTTTCATAGAGGTTATACATATACCTAAACTCAAACATATTATACTAATCATTCTGAAATACTACTATGTCATAAAAATACTTAAAGTGGATGTTCTAGGTGGTGGGTCTACATGATTACTCTCTTCCAACACTGTCGTACATGGGTTCACCTAGTATGAAGAGCGAGGCGCCACATGTACTATCTGAGTAGTAGAATGAGAAGCATGTTATTGTCTCATTGCTTCCTCTATTCCCTTTTCAATCACCTCTTGTACTTCTCTTCAGAGAATCCTCCTTTCTGGACATATTTACACTTATGATCTGATGGCCCAAAGAAGGTTCTTACACCGACACCACCACAAGCATCCTAACATGCCCAGGATACTCTAGGTTACCTAGATCAACTGTTAATTCATCCATTGTACCCTCAGGGATAAATTTCCTTGTTACCTTTACTTGTGGAGCTCCCACTGATCATCATCAATAGTAATTGGTAATTAAACCATAATAGTCAGGGTCAAGGTAAAACATAACAATCATCAATAGTAATTTCTCTATGAGTTGAATTTTACCATTTTTACAACCACCTTAGCAATTTTGGGGTTGCGTATTTCACCAGATTTTGTTTACCTCCCAGCTATCCAAGATCATGACCAAATAGAGGTGCACGAGTAGTCGAGGACTCAACAATACCAAGACTAGGATGCTGAGAAGAAGATGCCTGTAATATTTGTTGGCAAAGCTTTGCATAGTCACCTGGGACCATCGTGAGGTAGTGCACATTCTTTGCATTCCTTTCTCTTTGAGCATCATTTATAGCTCGGTTAATCAAATACAAATATTAAATATGTAATAAAATGAATTCATTAGAATTTATTGGTAAGTAACAATCATCAATAGTAATTGGTAAGTAAAACATAACAATCAAGGTCAAGGTAAAACTATGAATTCACAAGAATGTATTCAAAATGAGGAGTAAGTCTTAATACCTTGAATTCACCAGTTTATCTCTTAGAAACAAATGCCACCCACACCTTCAGGTCAAGATAGTTCCATTTCTCAGTGGTTGACTTCTTCTTCTCAACGTTGCATATGAATTCACTTGTCAAATTTGTCCCATATCTCCTTAGTACCCTCCCACAGTGTGACAACACCTTTCTAAGATGCAATTTTCATCCATGTCAAATATGATCTGCAAATGTTCATATACTTAATGAATATTCTTAAAAGAAGAATTGTAAATGATAATATCTCACTCTTAGTTCTTTCCATATTAAGATTTTCTTACCCTGATCAATTTCATGGTAATATTCTACTATTACATTACATTTTCTATGAGTAAGACCTCCTAGATATGCCACAAAAGAACTTTGGTTCTCACCAACAAGATCATCTACATCATCAAACTCAATGACCAACTTCAGTCTATTACCCCTTTGCTCTTCTAACTTTTTCATCATGGTGATGCCTCTTATTTTTGTACGTTGATGATGTTGCTTATCAAGCTCAACAAGATCCTTAGGACACACATCCTCATGCTAAAGTTGACAAAAAACACATGTAAGTCATAAAAATATATAACTCAAAAATGTGATAAAACAATACAACAATACAACAAGATAAACTTTGTAAAATGCACATATATGCAATAAAACAATACAACATACACCAATGCCATGCTCACGATGCATATTGTCATGGTTATCATCCTCACAGTAATCATCATCAAGATCATCATACCCATGATCAGACGCCATATGACAAAATGCCATATCAAAAATAGTCAAACAATGAAATATAAGAGATGTAGAGTGTAAAATACACATCTAACATTTAAGAAAATAAAACCATGCCTCTAATATTGGGATCTTGTATCAATTAGCATTCCTTCAGTGTGATTTCTAGCATATATAAGTCAGTGTTAGCTTCACTATTTGGTGTTGGGAAACCAATTGAGAATGAAATGGAGTCATCATACTTATCATGGTACTCTTCTCCATCTATAGCATCTGTAATGAACTACCTTTTATCATGAACAACAGTTGACCATTTTATTTTAGGATCATCGATATAAAATACTTGCTTCACCTGTGATGCCATTATGAATGATTCACCCTTTTTGCCAATCTTTTCAAAATTCAGTGATGTGAAACCAAATTCATCCACTGCAACTCCCTTGGTGTTATAAACCCAATTACACCTTAAGATGGAACTCTAAAATCTATGTAGTTAAACTCCCATATGTCTTCAATGAAACCTTAATATGACATTTTAGTTTCACGTGGACTCTTATCCTTCACACTAGAAAATATTATGAAGGCGCTTGAAGGGTCACCCCACTATTTTGAATGACATCTTATCATCTTGACTCTTTTTGTACTATGAAATCCATTTATGTCAAACACTTCATCAGACATAACATTCATTTTTGTTTTAAAGGCTACAGATTTGATATTTTAGCAATATTATTTGGTGTTTGAGATAGTTGACGTAAGACTTTATCTTCAAACTACCTAATAAGTGTCTTGTTATTCTCTCTAGAAAGCCACATTTATTTGACTCAAGCACTTTTTTAATGATGAAATTTGTATGTTCATTGATATAAATTCTCACTGTCAATGTTGTGTAAAATATACAAGTGTGCTTGTTCCTACAATTCACAACTGATTACTTTCACTCGTACTCCTAAAGTCCCTTTATTGGAATAGTCATCAATATTATTGTCATTTCCATGAGCTTCATTACAACTCAGAAATTCATTACAAAAGTCCATAACCTACATGGCCACATAACCCTCAATAATACTCCCTTCAGGTCGAGAACAATTTTGAATATCACCTTTAAAAACACTCATGTACCATTCAAAAGGATACATCCAATGCAAGAAAATGAGTCTCAACATTTTCATTTCCCTAGTCAAATGGATAAAAAGATGTACCATGAAATCAAAGAATGAAGGAGGGAAATACTTCTCAAGATAGCTAAGGATAATGACCACTTCTCTTTGCAACTTATCTAGATTCTCAGGATCGATAACTTTGATGCATAAAGTGTTGAAGAAGAAACAAAGCCTGGTGATTGCAACCTTCAAGCTTTAGAAGTATAGATCGATTTGCCCCAGACAATACTTGTTGGTTTAGAGTGTAACAATCATGAGATTTAAGACCTATCAGCTTCATCCTTCATCGATACCAATCTACGGATATTAGAAGAGTATCCTTGTGGTATCTTAACATTAAGCAAGCATTCGCAAAAAAATTTCTTCTCCTTTCTAGACAATGTGTCACAAGCAGGAGGTAAATATGCTTTTCGATTACTACTAACTTCTTTTCTTAATTCTTTCCTTATGCCCATTTCATGTAGGTCCATTTCGAATTTGATGTCATCTTTAGTCTTACCTGGTATATTCAACAAAGTACCAAAGACACTATCACAGACATTTTCTCAACATACATGACATCGATATAATGCCTAACTACCAAAGAACTCTAATAAGATAGATTCCAAAGTATTGACCGCTTCTTGTATAAAGATTTGTCACTCTGAGTGGGAAACAAATGCATTGACAAAGTCTTTTACTCTTTCATAAACAACCTCCCCTGATATAGGTTTAGGGGCACGTTCCTCATTTGATCAATTGAACATTTTGTGCAACCTTTGGTAAGGATGAAATTTTGGAAGATACCTTCGATGACCAAGATATATTGTCTTGTCACCTTGTTTTAGTCATATTGAATCAGTTTTCTCTTCACATATAAAGCATTCTTTGGATCTTTTTACATTGTATCCAGATCAATTCCCATATGGTGGAAAGTCATTTGTAGTTCAAAACAACATAGCATATAAACAAAATGTCTCTCTAGATGGAGCATCATAGGTCATCACACCTTCTCCCCAGAGTTTATATTAGTCATTAATCAGATTTTCAAGATAAACATGAATATCATTGCCACGTTTTTTTGGGCCCGATATCAACAACAACATTCATATTTTTCATACACTAACATTGAGGAAGATTTTATAACAAGCCAACTTATATGTTGTCTTCTCAATGTGCCATATGGATTCATCCCATTGGTACAAAGCTTGAGTCTTAGAATCCTAACTTCTTCACCAAATTCATGATACAATAAATCAATCTTCTTTCAATGTCGATAATTAGACACATGCCATAGGATCCCGTCATTATTTTTCTTTTCCTCTTCATGCCACCTTAAATTCTCCGCATCCTTGGTATTGGAAAACAAGAATTGAAACCATGTTATTATAGGTGGATACCACATCACCTTGGTGGGGGATCCAACTTTGGACTTCTCAACAGTCATCATTTTATACCTTGATGCTGCACATTTTGGACAATCTTTCAAATTAGCATAGTCCTTTTGAAATAATACAAAGTCATTCAGGCATCTATGTATCTTCTTAGCCTTCATTCCCATTGGGCACAACATTTTATTTAAATGGTATGTTGAGATTGGAAGCTGGTTGCCTTTGGGAATAATTTCTTTCAACAAAATCAACAATGACATGAAGCTTTTTTGACTCCATCTATTGTTAGCCTTCAGAGTATACAATCTCAATACAATGCTCAACTTTGTAAACTTAGTACAACCTAAGTACAACAGTCTCTCAGCATCAAGCACAATGTTTCTAAATAAGGAACGTGGGTTGGTGTGCTCTACCCCATAACTATCTAGTATCACATCAAACGTGTATATTATAATCAGTTCATTCACAACTACATCATCATCGTCAATTTCTTCTTCAACACAAGTACTACTATCGACATCTACTGATCTCATAGTAGGAATCTCTCTATGCCAATACTAGTCTATATATCCCTGTACAATCCCACATGAAATAACTTTTTATTTCGTCAATAGTGTTGACTTTCAAGTTGTTTTTGCAATTCCAACATGAACAATAGAACCTATCTCTAGGTTGTTTCCTATGTCCTCCACAAACCATACAAATTGATCAAAACTAGTAATAAACTTCAAAGTGAGGCAATTTGGAATGGACATCCATGATCTATCCATTCTATGATTTAAGGAGAAAAGAAGTATTATGGTTTAGGGTTTATATGATTCGGGTTTTGGGATGACATATTAGGATTTATCATTTAGCATTTAGGGATAAGGGTTTACAAATTATGATTTAGGGTTTATAGATTATAGTTTAGGGTTTATGGATTAGGGTTTGAGGTTTAGGGTTTAGTAATGAATGTGTGTATCACCTATCACATTCTTGAACACCTAATCTCACTAGTAAGTGTATAATGCATATTTGATTTTCAAGAAAATTATGAAGCATTTCCCCGCTATTCTCCAAGTACACCGATGTAGATGGGAAAATGTCCATCAACATTTGTACTTAGAGAAAAAATGGAGAAGTGCTAATGAAACATCTTGAAAATCGAATACACATCATACACTTACATCCTAAGTGAGATTAAGTGTTCAAGAATAGTCCTAAACTGGGACTATGTAAGATTTACATCTAATGAGTAAAGCTTGGATGGGTTTCTAGGCCAACAGATAATTTTGTCATTTATATACCTATGATCCTAGTATCACCACGTTACTACAACCACAAACCTCCTTATACCAAGGTTAAGGTTTTATACATATATATCCATATGTATATATACAAAGATGTACAAAACATGTACCATGTCCCATTTGTCATCACTTTTTAGAAAAGGATATTATATATATATATAGAGAGAGAGAGAGAGTCAGGCTAGAATACACTCGAGTGTACGGATCACACGAATACACTCAAGTGTGTTTGCATATCAAGACTATTTTTTTCAAAATGTAAATCGTTGATCTTCACCGTCATACTATAACTAGGCTACATACAAATTTTGAGCCCATTTGGATGAGTGTAAGTCACTCATCCAAGGGTAAAAAAATCAATGCGCGAAACTAATTTGAAATGCATAATTTATGCGGTCTTCATAACATGAGCTATACATATCCAAATGTGCTCAAATTTTGCGTATGTGTTGTTCAGGAGATGTTTAAGAAGATCAATGGATTAGATTTTCAAAAAAAATATTGCATCATGAAAAACTATTTGAGTGTATTCCACTCCGGATACACTCGAGTGTATTCCGCTCCGGATACACTCGAGTGTATTCTAGCCTGACTCTATATATATATATATATATATATATATATATATATATATATATATATATATATATATGCAACATAATATTGTAATTGAGTTATCACTCTTTAACATAGTATAAATAACAAAATATTCACCTCTAAACAACCTTGAATTTGGAATATCATTGAATTATTGCTATCTTAATGCCATACAACGATGGAAGTTTCCCTTTGTAATCATTCATAATGAAAAATGTGATTGGATTTCACTGATATATGAGTAGTAATGTCTCCCTTGTATTTTTTATATTGGGCATGTATATACCTATAACCATGTTGAAATCAAGGAATGCATATAGGGAACATACCTTCTTAGATGACAAGCAAAGTGGCAACGATGAGAAAAGAGGTGACGACGGTGAGCACACTGGCGACGATGGCTAGATTAAGTAGTGGCTGTAAGCTCCAGCAACAATGGTTGCAAACTCTAGCAGCGATAGCTACAAGATCCAACAGTGACATCGATCTCCAGTAGGGATGGTGAGCTCCAGTGGTGGCAGTGGTGAGCAAAGCCGCAATGGCGGCGAGCACAACAACTCGAGCAGAGGAGTGGCATTGACAATCACTAGAGTAGAGTGAACTTAGGGCGATGAAATAGAGAATGGGGGAAAGAAACATTTCACGAGTTCTATTAAGTGCACATAGTAGTCAGTTCTTTCAAATGACTGATGACAAGACATATAGTCATCGATTGACTTAGTGAAACTGAAGACACAATATAATGATATATGGTCGGTTTCGATGGAAAAATGAGGACCAAAACACTCATCTAAAAAAATTCAGCCATAGTTAGGGGACTTAGTCAACAGTTTACTTGGAAAAAACCAACGACTAAGTCCAAACTTTGTCATTAGTTTACTAAATAAAACCAATGCCATTGGCCCTTACCCAAACAAAAAAAGTTCGGCTTTATTATGACTAAGTCATCAGTTCAGGAGCAAAAACTGACCACTAAGATGCAACTTGGTGGGGATATTTTCATGCGGATGTGGCGCAAAACCTTTGTCTTCAGTTTCTTGACTTCAAATTGACACCATTTGTACAATTGTTTCATGGTTTATAATACGTCCCATGTTGGTTTTGCTCCTGTAAAACCAATGACAGAAGTAATTTGAAGGAAACATTTATTCTCGTCAGTTCTGTGGAAACCGACACTAATCTTAAAATTTTTGGAGGAAAATATTTTTTCATGAAAAATTATATTTCAAAGGTTATATAAGGCTTCAGTTTTTCTAACAAACAACTAACATTACTGATAAATGGTATCCAAGTCTTTTCTAAATAGACAAGACTTAATCAATGCTGACAGTTGTGCTCTTAACTGACATTGTTCATTATACAATGTCTGATATTCTTTGGGATTGATGCTGGAAAAAGTGACATTAGAGGTCAAAAATGTACTAATGAGTGTCATGCATAAGTACTCCATGTACAAAACATGGATGCATATTCATCCTAGTTTTAGTCATTTAGTCTAGATTTGTAGTTAGATTTCTTAGTTTGACTTAGACATTGATTCATTTAGTTTATTTAGATTTTATATGCATATTCATTTTGTCACCTAGTTAGAACTTGACCATAAGGCATGATGGGACATCAAACATATCATCATTGATCTCTATGAGGAAAAAAATCAACTTCTTGAACTACAAGAGCTAGAAGATCTATACTAACATCATGGAGAATACACACATTTACAAGGAGCACACAAAGATGTGGCATGATGGACACTTGAAGAGGATAGATTTATAGGTCAAATATCAAGTGTTATTGCATGACTCTCATCTCTGACTCTTCCCATGAAAGGTAAATACCTGATAATTGAGTCCATTGATCATAAAGTGTATCTTCCCTCATGCTGCATCATCATTTGGAGTGATAATATTTGTTAATTCAAAGTCAATGGACATCTTCTCAAATGCTATTTCACAATGAATGATATGAAAGCTATCCAACCACCTATTCTCCTTCCTCGTACATATAATGATCAATCTTCATGTATTCATCCATTTACACTAAACAAATGTGCTTCTTGGGAGACATCTTGAGTGTTACTTTTATTTCTATTATATTTTCCATTTTACTTCATATTTGCATTAGTTAGTTAGTGCATCTCATGCCAAGATCATATGTTGTAAAAATTTTGATTTTGGGTCGATGAATTTTTCTGAAAGGATAGCAATCATGGCTCTTGGTCCACCTAGAAAGGTTTTTTTCCTTCTTTTCAGATTTAGTATTTTCACTAGGACAAGCATTATCTATGTTTAGGGTGGAAAGGGTGATATGTATTCTACTTTCCACCCACACCTATATGTTTGTAACTTATTTTCTCATCATTGTATTTATGTGTTGTATTTACTTGAAAAGGGATTTCAAAAGTTTCATTATATAGAATAAACAAAATCGTTATCTAATTGCTTTAGATTCAATGTTTCTATTTTCATCTTTGTATGGTCCATCACTTAACTTTCATAATTCAAAAACTTACCTCACAACAATCAGTTTTTGAAACAAACTAATGGCTACAAATCACCCTATGTGGCCTAGGAACCCAAACATGAATTTTTCTTGGAAAAGATGACATGTATTTATGGAACTGAGAGGGATCAAATACATAGTTATTCTAATTGACTAGTAAAAAATTATAGAATCATCATTTTTCCCTTATCATGTCACTATTTGAGCATAGTGAGTTTAGGACAAAAACCCAATGCAGTGAATTGTAAATAAAGCTACATGATGATTCCACCCTTATTCTACACTTCTCCTATCTTCTTACCTTACATTCATCAATGATAAATAAAAAGCCATAAACATTGTCTAATATTATGTTTGAGGTGGCACACCCCCTTCTCTTTTCCATACCCCTATCTATGTAATAGGGACCACCCAAAATAAGAAAAGATTCAAAATGTGCATAACAAGGAAAGCTTGTCAATCATTCAAGGCAAAAAGTAAAAATTACAATCTCAAGTCTAATAGAGGAGAGAATCATATCTTCGTTATGCACATCCTTCTCCACCTAGTGAATCAATGATTGTCTCATTGTTTTATGCTTCCTGCAAACTAGAAAGTCAAATCATATGTATACTTGTTATTTTGTGGGATTCTCTAAACATTCGTAAAACTCTTACACATACTTGGTATTGGGGATAGTGGTGAGGAAATATTTTTGGTAAGAAAAATTGGAATTGAAGACATGTATAGATGTGTTGTGATATCTTAATGAGTTAGATCACCTAGACAAATTAGGTTATAGGGAATTGGGCATGATATGAAGGTCAGGAAATCAGAGTGTTAGAAGTACTCATTTGTAACTATTTTAGATTTTCTGTTACTTGAGAGTGAGTTTGTTTAAGTTTTGGTTATCTGATGAATTCATATCATCTCAGAATCTCAATTTTAGTTGCATTTTTAGTCTAGTTTTCATTTAGATTTCTTATTTTGACATATAAATATCTTCATTTAGTGTATTTAGATGGTATGTAAATTTGTAAGGATTTTGATATTTTTCTTGACTTCATATGTAGGTTCAAAGTTTTATATCTTGATACAAGTGCAGGTAGGGGGTCCTGCTAACCTATAGTACGTAGGAGTCAAAAGGGGGACACTTCTAGTGAGGTGTGGGGGTAGCACCCCTGACCCTAATAGATTTTGGGCATGTTTAGAAGGAAAATTGATCAATATTTTAGGATTAAGACCACAACATACATGCTAATCGACCTCCATTAATTAATGTCTTATTAACAAGCTCCATAGAGTGAGGTCAACCAATCAATTTCCACAAACCAAAATCAACCAATCAATCTCCACTAGTCGATCTCAACCAATTGAAGTCTATTTACTGGTTTAAGCTCCACTGATTTGTCACATGGCAGTCAATTACCCAACAATCAACCATCACAATTTCAGATCCATTGATTGTACTCCACCAATGAAGCTCCATCGATGACCATCAACTGATCAACCGCCTTCATTCTCAGACTGACGCCTGCTACCTTTCATCTTCTCCCCGTTGTTGCATTTACTCCAGGTAGTGGGATAGTAGTCACTTTCCTTGCCTCATAGAATTCCTTGGAGGTTGTTGATCTTACTCTTTGAATCTTATAAATAGAAGGATATTTTCTCCACTTAAGGATATTTGGAGACACTGATAGATTTTTGAACACCAATCCACAAATCCACCTTTCATTCATTTGTTGCAAGGCTCCACCAATCAACCTAAGAAGAGATAGATATATTGACCTGTTCTCCCCCTTGATCAATCAACCTTGAAAGTTATATATTGGTCTATCTTCACCACATTGTAGATTGTCTGAATTCCATTAAAAGATATAGGTCAATCGATCGACCTCTATCTCAAGTCAATATCCAACCTTAATAGAGTTATCTTGATCCAAAAACATTGTTCCTTAGATTGATCAACCTTCCTTGTTTGTTAGCTAGATTAAACTTCACTCAACATAAATTGACCTAGTCGACCACTCATGGCGTCCCTATGAAAAAAGACAAACATTTGCACATCATGGTTGCTAGTCTGTTTACTTTTGTCACTATGAAATTTGATCTATATACATTGTTTATCTTGTTATTGACATGAGGACCAAGTAGTCCCCTCACTAAGGTATGTGGAGTATCTCTTCTACATACTATTTTAGTTCTTTGCATCTTAACTCATGTGAACTTGGTTACATTTTGAATTGGTTGTTTATTGCTTGCTTATGTGTTTAGCCTACATATATGCATGTTTATCAGGAGTTGGGTGCACATAATTTTTAATTTAAGACCAATTATATTGATTCAATTCTACTTAAACCCTTGATGAGAATTCAAATAGGTGTTTCTAAAGGAGATAGAAACATGATCTCTAGGTAATGCAATAATGAGTTTATAATAATATATGTTTAGTGTTAATCTTAAGTTTGAAACAATGGATCTACCCAACATCAATAATAGGTTCATGCATGTTGTGATGCAGTGAGATTGAAAATTAGGTATCAGTGGCGAAACCCATTTACCCTTGTGTTTCAATTATATGATAATTAAAATTTATTTTTCCTTTTGTTAATTGCAATATTAGTTTGATAAACCAAATTCAACTCCTGTGAAAAATACTAGTTCTTGCTCAGTTATGTAGATCAAATAATTTTAAATATTTTTTTTGTTTGTGGGTGGGGTTCTCGTATGTTTGGTTAAGGTAATACCTAGGGTTTTCATCCCTAGGGAATTTTCATGTGTGTAATCCTACATCATCAATATAATGCGGTACTTGAAGTATGACAACCATCTTCTATATCATAAGGCCCTTAAGCTATGTTACAATGGCAATATCAAGGACCTACCAAATAAGGAAATACTAGAATCACCATGGATTAGAAGATGCAACACATGATATGATATCTTATATGGAAAAAAGATATCCTCACCTCTTATAGATGTGTCAAATGTTGTAGAAGAAATTTAATTTCTAGGTCAGCACAATGTGATAAATAATATTTTCCAATATTTATATGTTTATATGATCTAGAATGTTCTTGTAATATAATGATTCCTAGTATAAAAAACTCATGAGTACAAAATGGTTTGATAAAATTCATGTCGCAAGATAATACTATAGTGTAGAGATATACAATATTTCACAAAAATGAAATGTTTTATTAAAGTATATAAATTACACTTGTTAAAATCCTATTTTGTTAGATTATAATTGCACCTTTTCTTCTGGCATAGAGCTACATACCTAATAGATGGCCTTGTGTTAAAACCAAATGATAGGCCTAGGGATTAAGAGTTAGTATATTTAGGAAGTAAAATAAAAAAATAAGAACCTTCCAACCTCTTCTACGTTCCAAATTGCCTAGATTGCATCTAATCAATGAGGTAGATAGCCCCAATATGTGTTTGTAAAGGACATCCATGCTTGATTTGTCCCATAGATTGCTTCAGTAGGGACAAAATAGACCTAATCCCTTCAGATCATTAGATATACATGGTGGGGCATGCCTAATAATCGGATTCAATATAGACATAGTCTTTTAGCATATATCTTTATCTGTAATATGTATAACTTGGCTTGAAATGTGATTTATATCTAGGCTATTATGCAATGAGTTATAATATTTGGAAGTTAAATAAAATTAGGGACTCTTCCTCTCCATATCCCCAATGTTGCCTAAATGGTGTCTTCTCATTGAGTCTGGTGGACCAAGTCTACTCTATTCTAGTATGGACCAAGCTTGATTCATTCCATGGGTTTCTCAGGTAAACACGGTATGAATCTGATCCCCTTAAATCATTCAATGTCCCTGGTAGGGACATGCATAACATTATCTTCAACCTTCTGGAAGGTTCTTTGAGTGACCCCAACCACCAACTCACTAAGCCCCTACCTCCATGTCCCCCTTCCCCTCCCACTAAGAGGTCACTACTTGTATTTCGACTCAAGGTCCTCTCTCTATATGCCTCATGTTATACCACACATGACTTGTGTGATGAGTTTGAGAAGGGGATTGAAGGATATCCACCAGTCTCAATGACCCCTCACTCTATCATCACCATACATATGGATATCCAACCTCCTTGGGATATATAACCCCCCATTGATTAAATCCCAAATTTGGTACCACTCCATCAAACTCACCATTACTCACCTAAAAGAAAATCTCGCTAGTCTCGCCTCCTATATGTTAGATGAAATAGATTAAGATCGCGTGACCAAGTTGCAACTTTTTTTATGATCTTAATAAAGCCAGGATATCGTATATGAAACCCCCTCAACCAACACAATCCATGAGTAGATGTTTGAGTTCACATAATGTGGCAGGCTAGATTGGATCTTGTCTAGTTTGGACTTGAAAAATTGATTTTCCTTAGGTGGTTAGTAGTAGAGTTTGGAAAGGATCCATCAATCCCCATGCCTCTTTTAATATTTCATGGACTCCTTTTTTAATTATACATCATAATACATTATCCTTTGTTGTGGAACAAAATTAACAAGTTCTTAATCAACAACTACAATTTCCAAGATTCAAGGAGCGGGTAAATAATAAAATTCTCTTAGAATTGTGACAATTTGTATTTTTTTCTTAGTAAACATGTGTCTTATATGTAGAGAAAAACCTAAACAAAGAGTTGATATTAGTAATCACATGTAAAATGAAAAGGTAAATATCAACGTTATAAGGATTTCAAGTCGCCACATTATTTTATGAAAAAAATAAGAAATAATACAGATTCATATTTAAATTAGGAGATATGCAAAGAGATAAACAATTACTCCACCTATGGGAAAATAAAGTGTAGAATATGCAGAAGAAGATTCAGATTGACCATCTTTTTATGACTAGGAAAGGTATTAGGCACCATACATGGGATGAAAACCCATATTTATATTCAAATTATCAATTCCATAAAAATTGAAAATTTGGTTTGATTAACAAAAAAAAGAAAGAGTAAACTGATTTAGGATGTGTGAATTTTTGGAGACTTAATAATATTTCGAATTTTTTCATAATGCCCAAAGACTCTATTTTGTTAGTTATTGGATCCCAATTGCCTCAAGATCTCCCACTATGAAGATCCATCTTAAGCGATTGGAATGACATGTAGGAATATGTAGAGAGGGATTATGGAGAGAACATTAACCATGAGCAAGAGATAATTTCATTCAAATAAATGAATCAAGAGATGTAGAGAACAACTAGTTTACATGAAAATGGATCTAGATATGCAATAGTAATTGAGGATAGCTATGATAAGTAAAGTAATTTCTAGTTTAATTTATCGTGGTAGTTGTTGTGGACAAGCATTTTTTGAACAAGTAGTGAAAATGGATGAGAAGTTAAAGATTGTAGTTTTACATAGCAAATGTACTAGATATGCAGTTAAAAACAAAGTGGTCATGTTGCTTTTTTTATGTATTAGCATCCTTTTGGCGTATCATAAGTAAGTTCCTAGAAAATGGATCTTGTAGTCACATGGAAATAGAAAGTAAGAAGGAGAGGGAGTTTTCTCTATGGTTTAGGAGAATTGGTAGGGTCAAAAGTTTATAATTGATAGGGGGGTATATGTAGTTATGGATTAGGGCTCCATAGTCCAATAGTTTGGATAGAAGTTTTTTGAACAAGTCACATCAGATAAAGGAAAATAGGAGATAAATTGATATTTCGTGTCTTAGTAAACCAGTATGGAGGAACACTACATTCTGTAGGCCATGCCATTGGTGGGCTCTTGATTCTTGTAACATCCCAAATTTTAAATAAAATAAGTTTAGGTTATAATTTGCAAAATTTCAAATGTAAATGTAGGACTTTGACTTTAGTGCAAGTTACCCCAACTATTAAATTCTTTATATAATTTTGACATAGAAAGAAAATGAAATATGTATCCTTTATTTTCTTTACGATTAAATGAGTCCAATATACATAAAAGGAAAACTATCACTTCTCTCTCTCCTATCCTTGAAAATGTTTAAAAGAAATAAAAATGGAAAGAGAAAAGACTTGGAACTCAAAAATATAAATATAAAGTAGATACCTTGGTCAAGAAGTTTTCATTTTTCATTTATGGCTTTTATATATAAGAGAAAAGTCTATATATCCTCTTTTTCTCTCTCCTCCATGAAATTTTCTCAAAAAAGCATAACATAAATCTGAAATGAATTTCTAGGAGACAAATATTGTTTATCACAAATTTGGACTCAAAGTCTCACTAAGGAAGGTAATTGCAACTTATCTAATCAATTAAACACATCAAAATCAAGTTTATTGACCTATATGAAAACTATGGATAAAACTTTTGCAAGACCTAAATCTAACCATATAGGAAGAATGTAAACTCTTAGATTAGCCTATGGTCCAAATTGGGGATCTTTTTTACTTTGTTTGACCCTCTAAATCAATTATTAAAATTAGCATATATTTTTGATAATGATAATCGAATATCGGATTCATACATTGATTCAAACTAGGTTTTCCTGATTCATTTTCCCTGAACCTCCATATATATAATAGATCCTTTGGAATCAATTAGGGGAAGACTAGTAAGGTTTCCCAAGTACCCAGATACTCTCTTCATCCCCTATAACTCATCACCAGCTTTCCTTTTGGCTTGCAAACATGTTGGGGCCGCGTTGTAGCATTTTGGAGGTCTTTGCATTTGGAAAACGAATCAAAATCCATCGTCAGCCTCCTACAGATATTGGGAGATAATCAATTTTTCCTTTGTAAGTAATGTTTTCCCCTTTTTGGTTCATTTATACAATTCTTGATGTGATTGCAATTACAAATATGCTACCACTCTTGTTGAGATTTTTTGATTCCTACACCTTCACCGAGGTTCCAAGAACCCACCGGTGTGATGAGTTAGCTTTAAGTTTAGGTCTGTGAGGTGACTTGAAGTTCCCCCTCCACCTACTCCATGTCTAAGAAAGGTCTCCTTCCTCTTCTGGTAGTCCCTAGTTCCAAACTAGGAAACTTTGAAGTTATAAGGACACAATAAAGATAATGAAGTCGGTCGTGCGCACCAATTCTGGGGCAAAGATAACATTTTGGTTTTTGATCCCAATGAGATAGAAAGCAAGGTTCTAGTTTTTAGGGTACTATTTGCTATGCAGATCAGAGAACATGAACTAATGGTGTTTTCCCTATTTCACCCTTTTCTCGATGATACCTTTGCCACACTTATTTTGGGAATCATCATCTATTCATCCTTGAATTTGTTCATTAATTGCCTGGGGTCATGACTATTACCCATGTATGGCATGGACACATATGATTAGACTAGCTAAGTGTCACTGAAAAATTTTGGATAATATGTTACATGTGGATTTATCTTGTTTACTATTTGGTTGATTATTCAAAAATTTATAGTAATTGATTGGATGGTTAGAAAAGTACGTACAAATAGTCATTGGAAAGGAATTTCGAGCATAACATGATTTTAGTGTTCTCAAACCCTAATTGCATTGGCTTTGACCATGTTTTCTTAAAAGACCCAAATTAGGGTTCAGGATGGTGTTTAAAGTGATAAATAATAACAATCTTGTTAATTTCAGGAAACCTAGGACTGACTCAAGAATAGGGAGATTAAGTTAGGATTTGCTTTTCTCTAGGAATATGGGTCATGCCACTATATATATGTGCATTGGTTGAATTAGATGTCATGTATGATTTATGAATTATGCTTCCAATTTCAAGTTCAATACTCTAATCATGTTCACATATAAATTTCTTGATGATTTCAATATTATGTCTTATGGTTGTCATGCTCATTACGATTAGAGATTATGACTAATGATTAATGATTAATGGATTTATACTTTAAGTTTCAAGAGGGAGAAATCTCATCATGTTACATATTTAATGTTCAAGGTTATGATAATATTCATATTAAGAATCATGTTATAAGAATTTGATAAAGTTTTATATGTTGTCCATCATGGACCTCAAGGTGTCATTATGAGCTTTCATGCCAATTATGGGATTTTATAGCCAATCATGGACCTGAAACAGTCATTATGGGCTTTTTAGCCAAATCATGGGCATTCATGCCAATTATGGGCTCTTAAGTGGGAAAATCATAGAAATTGCATATTTTACTTACCAATTCTTAATTACACAAAGAATTTATTTTAGGAATGCTTAAGTCAAAACACACATCAAGATTTTCTCTCCAGTCAAGTCTATATGCTTATTTTTCAAGTTCTTATAAAATGTATAGTGCTGCTTACTTACGTTGTTGCTTTGTTTTGCATGACTGTGGGATGAGATGTCCCTAGATCAAAGAGAAATAGATAATTGAAGTGAGCCCTTCAAGTGTTGCAGACATCAAGGACATTTTATCTTGGTGGGGTGCCATCTACCACTAAATCGATTATCTAGTCTAGTTTTATTCCATGCTTTAGATTTTCTTAGTCTACATGTATTATGTTTGAGATCAAGATGAGATAGTTTATGTTTTCCCCTTTCAAAGAACAATGTATGAATCTATATTTTGAGTTAATGCATGGTTTTTCATTTATCTTGTTGTTATGCTTATCATATTTCTTAATGTTCCTACAAGCCAAGTGACCCTTGTTATGGACAACACAGGGTTTGCTTCCGCTGACGTATATATGTGCTTGGAGGGGAGTTACAATATGGTATCAGAGCAAATAAGTAGATGGCCACCAGGAAAAAATTGGATTCATATATTCTAACCCTAGGTATAGAAGAAGTAGGTGAAAGATATGTGAAATCAAAGTAGAGGGCTATTTAGGAGACATAAGTTTAAATAAGGATTAGGGTTATGTGCCTAGATGTTTTGGATTTTTTGTTAACTCTTGAATTGTATATATCATGGTCTCTCTTTTCACCATGTATTTGTGGTATGGGATACATGCTTATGGGGTCTTGTAGAGAGGGTGTTATATTCATCATACTTGCCTTGTTCCTTTAAATTGCATGTGGTATGGGACATGTTTACGAGGAAGGTGCTAAGATAAGTGTGATAAGACATCTCACCTCTGAATACATGATCGACCATCATGTATACAAAGGAGACAGGTAAAACAAGATTGAGCATTAAAAGTTTGTGACATATAGTCACCTAAACCTCATCAAACATATAATAAGACCAAGCATGCATACAAAGAGTAGATATTTTACATACATAAGCAAGATCTATGTTATAATTAGAAATCATAGATAAGAGTTAAGAGAGGTTCTTTGACATGTCAATGATGATGTGAAATAGATTCATTTGTAGTATACGTACATGTTGTTTTTAATTATGAGGTATAGATAGTGTTTTATCATGAGAATGAGACTTCAAGATGATATTAGAAAGTAGTGTACATAGAATATATAAACCCTACGATGGGTCGTATGAGAAAATTTTAAAGATGAAATTTATATAAGGTGGGTAGAATTGTTACATCCCAAAATTTGAATAAAATAAGTTTAGGGTATAATTTTCAAAATTTCAAATGTAAAATTTAAAACTTGGATTTTAGTGCAAGTTACCCCAACTATTAAATTATTTGTATAATTTTGACATAGAAATAAAACAAAATATGTTTCCTTTATTTTATTTATGGTTAAATGAGTCCAATATACATACAAAGAAAACTAGCACTTCTCTCTCTCCTATCCTTGAAAATGTTTAAAAGAAATAAAAATGGAAAAAGAAAAGACGTTGAACTTGAAAAAATAAATATGAAGTAGATACCTTAGTCAAGAAGTTTTCCTTTTTCATTTATGGATTTTATATATAAGAGAAAAGTATTATATCCCCTTTTTCTCTCTCATCCATAAAAGTTTCTCAACAAGGCATAAAATAAATGTGATATGAATTTCAAGGAGACAATTATTGTTAATTGCAACTTATTTAATCAATTAAAACATTAAAATCAAATTATTGACCTATATAAAAACTATGGATAAAACTTGTGCAAGACCTGAATCTAATGATATAGGAAGGATATAGCCTCTTAGATTAGACTATGGTCCAAATTTTGGCTTTTTTGACTTTGCTTGACCCTACAAATCAATTACTAAAATTATCATATATTTTTATAATTATTAATCGAATATTTGATTCATATATTGATTCAAACTAAGTTTTCCTGCTTTATTTTATCTCCTTATTATATCTATCATGCAAACCCTATCACACGGACCTTGTTCTAGAGTTTGACTTGAACTCTAAATCCCACAAACTTCTTTCATCTTGCCTAACTTCCAGGGCCAATGAGACTCCAACAGTAGTCACGATCCTCTCCCCTCTTGACCTAGTCTCCCTCTCCACCATGGCTCTACACATGGAAACCACTCGAAACCCATCTCCACTCCTTCTCCAGATGATCATACTTGAATTCATTTGGTTTCTTTTCTCTAGAGATCTCAGATCCTGAGACTCCCTCTCTTTCCCTATTTCAACCTCTGAGGGGCACCCGAGCCTCCATCTATATAATAGATCCTTTTTAATCAATTAGGGGAATACCGATAAGGTTTCCCAAGTACCCAAATACTCTCTTTTCCCCCTACAACTCATCACCAGCTTTCCTCTTGGCTTGTAAACCTATCAAAGTTGCGTTGTACCATTCTGGAGGTCTTGGCTTTTAGAAAATGAAGCAAAATTCATCATTGGCCTCCTACGAATGTTTGAGATCATCAATTTGATACCTCCCTTTGTAAGTCATGTTTTCCCCTTTTTGGTTCGTTTTTACTGTTTCTCGATGTGATTACAATTACAACACTCTCGCCACCCTTTTCGACATTTTCTGCTTCCTATATACCTTCACTAAGGTGTCAGGAACCCTTTAGTGTGACTAGCTAGCTTCAAGTTTGGGTCTATGCGGCAACTTGTGGTACCACCTCCTCCTATTTCACGCCCAAGTAGGGTCTGCTTCTTCTTCCAGTGGTCCCTGGTTTGAACCTAGATATCCTGGAAGGTGTGAGGACACGTCGAAGATAACGAAGTCGGTCCCGCACACCAATTCTGGGACAAAGATAACATTTTTTTATTTGAACCCGGCGAGAGGAAAAGAAAGTTTCTCACTGTCGAGGTACTATTCACTTTGTGGATCAGAGAACACGAACTAATGGTTTTTTCCTTATTTCACCCTTTGATCAATGATACTTTTGCCATACTTATTTTGGGCATTATCATCTGTTCGCCCTTGAATTTGTTCATTAATCACCTGGGGTCTTGACTGTTACCCATGTTCAATGTGGCCACATATGATTGGACCAGCTAAGTGTCACTTGCAAGTTTTGGATAATATGTTACATGTGGATTTATCTTGTTTTCTGTTTGGTTGATTAATCAAAAATTTATATTAATTGATTGGATGGTTAGAAAAATATTTATAAATAGTTGTTGGAAAGGATTTTCAAGAAGAACATGATTTCAGAGTTTATAAACCCTAATTTGATCGTCTCTGGCCATGTTTCCTTAAAAGACCCAAATTAGGGTTTAGGATGGTGTTTCAAGTGATAAATAATACCAATTTTGCCAATTTCATGTAACCTAGGATTGACCCCAGGATAGGGAGACTAAGTTAGGATTTGCTTTGCTCCATGTAAGGGGGTCATGCCACTATACATATGTTCATTGGTTGAATTGTATGCTATATATGATTAATTAATTATGCTTCCAATTTCAAGTTCAATGATCTAATCATGTTCACATATAAATTTCTTGATGATTTCAATATTCTATGTCTTATGGTTATCATGCTCATTAAGATTAGAGATTATGATTAATGATTAATGATTAATGGATTTAAAATTCAAGTTTCAAGAGGGAGAAATCCATCATGTTACAGATTTAATGTTCAAGGTTATGCTAATGTTCATATTAAAAATCATCTTATAAGAATTTGATTAAGTTCTATATGCTCTCTCCATCATGGACCTCTAGGGGTCTTTATGGGCTTTCATGCCAAATATGGGCTTTTATAGCCAATCATGGACCTTAAGGGGTCATTATGGGCTTTTTAGCCAAATCATAAGCATTCGTACCAATTATGGACTCTTAAGTGGGAAAATTTTAGAGAGTGCATATTTTACTTATTCAATTCTTTTTTACACCTATACATTATTTTAAGAATGCTTAAGTCAAAATATATGTCAAGATTTTCTCTCCAGTGAAGTCTATATGCTTATTTTCCAAGTTCTCATTAAATGTATAGTGTTGGTTACTTACATTGTCACTTTGTTTTGCATGGTCGTGGGACAAGATGTCCCGAGATCAAGGATAAAGAGAGAATTGATGTGGGCACTTCAAGTATAGTTGACATCAAGGAGACTTTAACTTGGTGGGGTTCCATCTATCACTCAATAGATTATCTAGTCTAGTTTTATTTGATGCTTTGGATTTTCTTAGTTTACATGTATTAGGTTTGAGATCAAGATGAGACAATTTATATTTTCCCCTTGCAAAGAATAGTGTTTGAATATATATCTTGAGTTAATTCTTGGTGTTTCATTTATATTATTTGTATGCTAATCATATTATTGTAATGTTCATCCAAGCTAAGTTTCCCATGTTATGGACAACATAGGGTTTTCTTTCTCTAACATATATATGTGCTTGGAGGGGTGTTACAATTCCACAACATGCACCTTGGTTGAAGGTTCCATTCTACTGAGTTCCCCCAAGAAGGAAACAAAAGAAATTTTATATCCAAGTTTATGGATTTTGGGAAGATTCTGAGATATCCTAGATAGAAGATTCCTGGTCACATATATTGAGTTATATGATGATAAAAAGAGAGGAAATTCGAATTGTGATGGGATTGAAATTAAATATCATATTTAGGATCTTTTGATTGGGCAACTTATTGAAAATATATATATATATTTACACATATACATAGAGATAGAGAGGCTAGAATATGCTTGAGTGTATAGATTGCATTGTACATACAAGTGGTGTTTACATATTTAGATCTTTTTTTTGGCAAATCAAAACATTAAATAGGCAACATGGAAAATATAAGCTCATTCATATTCTACAAAGTGACTCTTGCATGATTAATAAAACTAACACACAATACTAATTTGAAAAGCATATTTTAACTTGTCTTTAGATTCTTGATTTATAAGTGTCCAAATGAGCTCAAATGTTATATATAATATGTTCAAAAGATATGTAATAAAATCAACAATTTAGATTTTAAAATAATTTTTGCATGATATAAAATGTAAAAACTTCAAATAAGGACAAATTGCATTAAGTCCTAAGAAGGATACTTTCTATATGAAAACCCTAGAATTTTTCATGATAGGTGAAGCGAGTGGATTAAGTAGGCAGAATAATATGAGAAAATGTATAAATAAATGGGATGAACTCTATGACTAGTCAAGGAGAAACGTTGATCTTGATAGCTGAATGAATGGTAGAAAATGGGTGTCAATAGTAGGCATATTGTAGTTTTGTAAATGCATATTTTATAATTAGATTATATATTAACCACTGTCTTGATTATGTTAATTCATATAGGTGGAACATTTTTAAAGTAGAGTAGAGTTTTGAACAAAAAAATTTGTTTATATTTTTCATGTGATTCTACCATCAATATCAATAAGTGGAGGGCTAATATAATAAATATATTGAAACCTTTGAATAAAAAAAATAGGAAGAGAATAATATGAATCACAAATAAGATCCAATGTTGTTATTAATATCATACTTATGATTTTTAATAGAATAAAAATAAAAAAATAAAAAAGAAATGCACGTAACATGTTTACAGACTATACTCCATCATTTTTACCGCAAAAAACCAAGAACAACCAAACATATGCCTTCTCTGTTAATATTTTTCACTAATACCACAATATACCCCTCCCATAACTATCCCAAGGCCAAGGAAAACACATGTATTAATCCCCCACCATAACATTCTATCCTTACCAATTAGGGTATCTACACTTACACCTAGAAGATTATTTATTTGAGGACTTGGAATTTTCTTCCTTTTTGTAGAAGATATAAATGAAAAATATTAATAAGCACAATCTCTCTAAATATATAATTTCGATTAGATGTTATGATTTTTAAGTACTTTCATAAAATAATTCCATAAGTCATATGAATAGAGTAAACATCAAACTATATGATTCCTTCAAATATATAATATACTTGAGATTTTATATATGAAATTTGAATGCATTATGATGCCATATGTGGTTTCAAAACCATTTATATGATTTTATCATGGTGGCCAAGAAAAAAACTACTTTGTTTTTGTTTTCCTTTTTATATATAGCTAGAAAGGGAATGAAGATATTAGGCCAAATATAATCTATAGTGGCCTAGGGATTTTTTTGCAAGATTGAATATTTTATTTGAATTATGGCTAAAGAATTGGTAAGTAGTCAATACATTTGTTACATTTAACACAACAAGAGAGTTTAGGACCCATAATCAGCTCCCTTTGATCTTTCATGCACATTCAACATTATTAAAGATCCACGACAAGAGAGTCATCTTTTACCTCCACTAATTGTAGGTAAGACAACATATGATTTTTGGATATTTTGTCGACCCCACATGTCCTCTTGGTTAAATCCAAGTGAGGAAAACTCCTCGTCCTCTACCAAACTCCCTCTTACTAACTCAAACTAAAATCATGGGGTTTGATGGATATTTGAACTCCCTAGTTATTCCACTCTCACACTAGAAAGGAGGAAAAGATCTTTACCGTATTTATCCCTATATCAACCACCTCTATCCTATAAAAATTAACTCTTTGTCTCCACAACTTTTACCCCTTGCATTTCTGACCTATTTTGCCAACAATACCCCCTCAACCTCTCATGTATTCTTCAAATTGCTTCAATGGAACCACCATGAGACCCCTTCTATGGGTTCCACCCTCAAAGCACCTTAATGAGAGAAATGTTTTCCTTTGAGTTAGTGAGGTTGAGATATGATTCTCTAACACCTATGCCATACTTTTCAATGTCCCCTTCCACCTTCGACCTTCCTCCTTGATTGGTAGTTTACAGTGTTGCCATGGCCACCACTTCTCTCATGCTCAGTGGAAGGGTGGAGGAGATAGAGATCAACCATTGGATTTCAGCCAAGGTCAATCATGATTGGATCTGATGGGTAGTGCCACCCAGTCTATTCCCATCTCCAAAAAATTGAGGGGGTGGACAAAGGCAATCCCAAACACCAAATCTTAGTCACGGGTTTATCAAGACTTGATTTAACAATATATAATTTTTTAACTATAAGGGTATATCTCTCCCTGCCCTATATTATAATTTTGACTGATATTTGGAGTTTATCATATGAATACATCCCTTAACCAATTAAGAATTGTTACTGTATATTGGTAACAAGGACATGAGGAATCCAAGAAAAATATTCACATAGACTATTAGAGTCCTAGTTCCTTGACTTGCTCTTGTATCCATTTTTTTATGAATAGAGTTTTATTAATGTCCTAATATTGATCGTTATGACACCATGACCCCATATTTGAAAATATTTGTAACTCTAATCTCTTGTATCATGTTTTGAATCATGTTTCAAATATATTTACCTTTTCTATTGATAACACTTAGGGACAAATAACGTATGATGAGACAAGTAACCTAGATTTGATTTCCTAATGGATACCTAAACTTTAGCCCTAAACTAAATTCTTTAGGGTATTTATCACATCCATGAATGTAAGGATAAATCATGTGGTTAAAACATGATGTCCTTAATCGTGATTTTCTTTTACCTTAATATGAATAATGAAATTTTGGTCTAATAATGAATGATGGAAATTTGGATAAAGCATTATGATTTAGAGTTTCAACCTATAATTTAGGGCTCCATGCCAAAAAAACCTAGTTTTCAATCTGAATCCTAAATCTTTCCAATATCTAACGACTTTGGCAAACTTAGTAAGACTCTAGTGTTACACATTGATTTTCAAATTGAATCTTGTTTGGAAATGTGTCCTGAGTTAATTAGACATCATCTTTTCCATTATTAAGGTAGTGGGTTAGTTATCAGTAACCATTCTTAACTGTGTTTTTACTTCAAAAGATTCTTGTAGTTTGCTTGAGGTTTATTTCTCATGCAAATGACCTTGATTGATTTAATTATTCCAATTATAAGGGATCTATGCTTATCACTTATAAAGTCTAAATTTTATTAGATACCAATAACAAATCTAATATAAGATAAGTTTAGAGAGATAATAATTTATAAAATCAGAAATGATGACCAATAAGAGAGTACCTTCAAACCAATATGATATGATGATACAAGATGGAACAGTCACCCAC